>JBAMIE010172850.1:0-14773 GCA_037177295.1 Kaempferia parviflora | reverse complement strand
TTAGGGGCATTTGGTTTGTATATTTTTTATTTTTTAGAAAATAAAAAAAATATGATTTTTGAAAAAATATGTTTGGTTTATATTTTTCATGTCTGTTTTTTCAAAATTACATAAAGTTATTTTTTAAAAAATAAAAAAATATAATTTTCTAGAAAATAAAAATGACTCAAATCAAACTCCCCTTAACTTTATTATTTTTTGATCTTGAGATATATGCCAAAAAAATAAATCAAAATGAAAATAAGATAATTTTTTACTTTTTGCTATTAATTTCTATACAAATAATCCTTTTCCCCTCAAAATCAATTTTCCAAATAATGTACCATCCAATTCAGATAATAAATAATAAATTATTATTATTATTATTATTATTATTATTAATGGAACCTTATAGATATTAAATTATGTTATCTAAATAATTATTTTTAATAAATAAATTACTTTGAGTCGGATCGTGCCACATACTATCGGATCGGATCTTGTTCGATATTTCGGTCACTATCGCAGTTCACAGCTGGGCCTCGAGGCCTTTCGTTATTCTCCCCTCTGACATCTACTCATGACTTTACCTTCCTGCTTTATCAGTAGGCTCCACCTGATCCGACTAGTTGTAAGACGGGTAAGATTGCTCGTTTCCAAAATATTTAGGAAGGATGTTGTGTCAAATGAACGGCGACTGCTGTGGCACGTCCGGTGTTGTTTTCTCTCTCTGATCTCGATCTGTTCCAGTTCGCGTCGCCTCCATTAGATCTCATTCCTCTCTCTCTTCCCTGATCCACTCTTCCGGGGATCGATCACTAGATCGTTAAGTTTCGGCCTCCGCTTCTTCGAATTACTGTCCTCGTTCCGCCGAGATGGCCTACGGCGATCGCATGACCACTTTCGAGGACTCCGAGAAGGAGAGCGAGTATGGATACGTCCGAAAGGTAATCAATTTGCGCCATCCTCGATCTTCCTGTCGAGTCTTGGCAAGGATGATTACTTAGATATTAGATTCTGCAACTTTGCGGTTGTTTTGTTTTGTGTTTCCCCTTTTTTCTCTCGAGTCTTATGTTTTTGAGTCGATTGATTGGAATTTCTTTGATGATTGATCTATCTGGAGGCCATAGAATATGGTATGGTCGGAGTAGGGGTTAGATAGTAGTTAAGGATCAATATGCACATATTGATATTTTGCCTATTAGTTGGAGCTTTTGAGATAGAATATGGTGAATCGAGTAGGGGTGACGATAGTTGTTCTTGTTAATAATCTAATACCGATTCGATCTTTTTCTAATAGTTGTAACCTTCCTGATATGTTCAACCAATCAGTTTAATACAGTAGGTCCTGTGTTCAAATTTTACTTGTGTCGGTAATATATACTTGTCCATTTACGTGATTCCCTTGTCCTAGTATTTTTTTTATTTAATGATATCTACATAATATTTGTATACATCTTTTATAATCTCTTATCCTCTGTTTGATTATCCCTGCCAACTATGGTTACATCGATCCTACCAATCTAATCTGACTATTACATATATTTTTTGACCAATTGATCCCAATACCAATACCAATACCAATACCTCTTTTGTCTACCATAGAAATTACACAAAACTTTTGCTCTATGTGGCGCTGATAGACCACAATCTGATACTTATCGACTGCTAATTGAATCATCAACCTTATAATCTTTTGTTTAAAATTTGTTAATAAATTTTCGATGCCTGGATAGACCATAATAGACCATTACTTCATTGCATAATCTTCAAGTCCAACTTTGTTTTCTAAATATTCATTTGGGTCATATGCCAAAGCTAAGTTCAAGTTTCATCAGAACTAGGCATCCTGACCTCTGTCAAATCAACCTACTGCTATTATATCTATTTTATAAATTTTAACTAAAGTTGATAACTTCAGCAGGATGTCTCATCTTTGCCTATTATCTTGTTTTCTGTTGGATATATGACCTGCTATACTTCAAAAGAGGATCCATATGGATGTATGTTTTTGGTTTCTCCTGAAACAAGTGAAACCATGGAGAACTATGGATAGATTATTTTTGTCTCACTTATGTAGAATTACAGGTTTCTGGGCCAGTGGTTGTGGCTGATGGCATGGCTGGTGCTGCCATGTATGAACTTGTTCGTGTTGGTCATGATAATCTTATTGGTGAGATTATTCGTTTAGAGGGTGATTCAGCTACTATCCAGGGTAATGAATTCAAAAGTTTTTCCCCCACATTTTTCTGTGATTTTAATCAATTTTCTGTTGCTTTTATTGCCTCTTTTAAAGTAATATTTTGTTTCATTGGTTAGTAGATTTTATATATCTCTCTCTCTGATATTAACTTTCAGTTTATGAAGAAACTGCTGGTTTGATGGTTAATGACCCAGTTTTGCGTACTAGAAAGGTGATAAAATATTTCTTAAATTTTTTAAAACTATTATGAATGCATACAAATTATCTTTAAGAGTTTACCCGTGGGTTATTAATATCTTGCAGCCTCTCTCAGTTGAGTTAGGACCTGGAATCTTGGGAAACATTTTTGATGGAATTCAGGTTCTCTTAATGGATAAAACTTTCAGTACTGTTGTTTGCATTGATTTTTTAAGAACTTATGTATTTTTTCCCTTATCTGGATTTAACTCTATATAATATTTGTTATCTGATTGTCATTTGTGTTTCTCAGTTTTATAGCATCACTTTAGCAGTACCCTCTGTTTTCTTTGAGTTTAAATATATGTTGATTTTATGGTTTCATTATTATTTTTACCATTCAATCTGAATGTACATTTGAAAAGATTCATGCTATCCGTGATCGTATTGAATTTGGCCTGTTTCTGCATCCTTTTCCGCTAATGTTGTACTATCTTCCTTCTTAATTACAGAGACCACTAAAAACTATTGCTATAAAATCCGGTGATGTCTATATCCCTCGAGGAGTTTCTGTCCCTGCCCTGGACAAAGATTTACTGTGGGAATTCGAGCCTGGGAAATTAGGTAGTTAGACTGAAACCAATAACCCGTGTCAAAAATTACCGGTTTATAATCCTATTTTGAGTAGCTTGATTGTTTCAAGCTTGATCCTTTATTACTTTTCTTTCAGGTGTTGGAGATCATCTGACTGGAGGAGATTTATATGCCGTAAGTACTAGCAATTTGAACAAATTGAAAATATATATGTATATATTAGATTCTCACTCTTTGCTTGCTTCTTTAAAAAGCCTAATGTTTACTATATATCATGCAGATTGTCTTTGAGAATACATTAATGAAGCATCATGTTGCTCTTCCTCCTGGTGCAATGGGAAAAATAAGTTATATTGCCCCAGCTGGTCAATACAATCTGAATGTTAGTGAACATGAGTTTGTTTATATATTCTTGTTCAATTTAAACCCTAAACATATAAACAAATATATGCTGTTTCTTCTCATAAGTTCTCTCTTTCTTCTAATTACCATTATATTTGCAGGATATAGTTCTGGAGCTTGAGTTTCAGGGGGTTAAAAAGGAATTCACTATGCTTCAGGTTAATATCTTTAATTTTTTGTTCCAATCTCTGTTTTTCTGATAGCTAAATTACTAGATTGTTTTCTCACCTTTTTCTTTTGCAGACTTGGCCTGTACGTACTCCAAGGCCAGTTGCAGCAAAGCTTGCTGCTGATACACCTCTATTAACTGGACAGGTAGAAATATGAACCCACGAAGAACTTTTTGCTTCCACTGTGAATTATGTAATGCTTTTAGATATTATTTTTGGAGATTTTACTACAGGATTCTTCTGTTTTCCTTGTACCTGACATGCTGACATGTGTATGTTATTGGTTCCAGCGTGTACTAGATGCTCTTTTTCCTTCTGTTCTTGGAGGCACATGTGCTATACCTGGTGCCTTTGGTTGTGGAAAAACAGTCATCAGCCAGGCACTCTCGAAGGTAATTATGTTTGGAAGTGTATTTTTTTCCTCCTACGTAATTTTTATCTTACATTTATCAACTTCTGCAGTACTCTAATTCTGACACAGTAGTTTATGTTGGCTGTGGAGAGAGAGGGAATGAAATGGCTGAGGTTTGTCACTGCTGTCCTTTTTTGTACTTGATAATTCCTATATTTACGTGACTCCACGCACAACAATCTCCAGGTGCTTATGGATTTCCCACAACTAACAATGACGTTACCAGATGGTCGTGAAGAATCTGTGATGAAGAGGACTACACTTGTAGCAAACACTTCCAATATGCCTGTGGCTGCTCGTGAAGCCTCCATATATACAGGTAATAATAAGATTTTGAAATTGAATTTGATTAAGAGTCTCAATTTTCTTTTTGAGAGTACGACTATTTGTTATGCTCTTCCTTGTCTAAGGAATCTATTCTTTTTAGCTCGTTGTTTATATCTGTTCACTCACATAATGAGAAATTAGCATTGCTAAATATCTTTGAATGATATAAAATTTCCAGTAGATGGATCGCAAGGAAAGCTGTAATAGGATAAGGTATATGGGTATTACAACTATTCAGAATTATTCAGAATTTAATCCTAGGAGTTGGTTGGTTAAAGTAATAAAAAAAAATGACATTGAAGATGTCAAGTGCAATAACTGTTTGGAAGTCGATTGTGGAAGATTACTAGTCTACATGAGGCTATCAAGCCTATCTGAGAGTTATGGTATTCCTTGTTCCATTCCATCTTCTGATTGCCCTGTATACGCTCTAGCAGGGAAGCAGTCTTTCTTGAGAATTTGAAATAAAGATAATTCTGCATATCATAGTTTTCAAGTGAACTTACTAGAAGAGTTGAAATCTGTTGGAAGTGGCATCAATGTTGACTCTAGTTGGTCATTGTATCATCAATATTCTTACTGCCTTGATTATAAAGGTTTATCTTAAATAGGAGTGCATACCCAATTTAGTCAGTATAAACCAATAGTTTTTCCTACAAGTAGACTTACATGTGGATGGTTCTTTTGATTCACAAGTGTTTTCTTCCCCTAGAATTTTTATTGATTTTTTTAACTTATCAGGTTTCCCTACATATAGTAGAGTACAATCTTCTTTTGCTTCTCGCAATATGAAATTGTCACAATTCACTTAATGAGAAAATTGACCCATTATTTTGTTAGACTTGAGCATTGTCCAAGTCGAAGTTAATAATGGCTCATCCACTTAAGCTTATAATTCCCTCCATTAGCCCACACTCTTAATACACTATTAATCTAGGGTATCATAATCGTGTATTCATTTAAGGTTTCATGCTTTCGTCAAATCCCAAAGTCCGACTCATAACTTAGGATCATCACTAATTGGCAACATGTGGGGTCCAATGGTGATTCCGCCATCACGCAAGTAGCCTCTTGAACACCTTATCATGCCTAAAATTAGGAACTCAACAATGAAAATAAAAATGCTCTTTTGTATCTCTTATGTTGAAGCAAAATCTAAATGGAATCTATATTTTGCCCCATGCTTTTTCTCTACTGTGTGTAAACTTTCTCACCTATTAAACTAACGTTAATTATGTGCCAACCTGGAATTCCTCAGGCATCACAATAGCAGAATATTTCCGAGATATGGGTTACAATGTTAGTATGATGGCTGATTCCACTTCTCGTTGGGCAGAAGCTTTACGTGAAATTTCGGGACGACTGGTAACATTTCTTTATTTCGTTGTACCTGAATTGTTTAAACACTTTGTAAAGGAAACTTTAATGTAAGGTTTCCCCAATCTTAGCCTTATCAAAAAAAAAATATTAAATTGAAAATTATCCTGGAATCCGAAAACTTATTATTGTTACCTAGTGACTGTAGTGCAAATTTATTATGTTATGATTAACAAACATAGAAGAGTGGTTACGACAAATGATGTATAGCAACAGTTTCCGAAATTGATCTCTACTTATGGTCTGTTTCCTATTTAATTGATAATCTCTTTTTTCTCAGGCTGAGATGCCAGCAGACAGTGGTTATCCTGCCTATCTTGCTGCACGTTTAGCATCCTTCTATGAACGCGCTGGTAAAGTGAAATGTCTGGGTGAGCCCGACAGGACTGGAAGTGTCACAATCGTTGGTGCTGTTTCCCCTCCCGGCGGTGACTTTTCTGATCCTGTTACATCTGCTACACTTGGTATTGTTCAGGTAAATGAGATAAGTCTTTTTCATTCTCTCTGTTGCATCGACAACCATTATCCAAGTATCATCTGTCTCTTGCTCTTTACTCTGTCCAGGTATTTTGGGGTCTAGATAAGAAACTTGCCCAGAGGAAGCATTTTCCATCAGTGAATTGGCTGATTTCATATTCCAAGTACTCAAAGGTTTGCCTCTTACTATTACTGTTTTGAAAATTAATTCACTGGAAATTTGCCTGTTTAACACAAATGTGACTTAGAAATTCTGATGAACCAATATCAAGAAACTCCTTTGGGGATTTTTTATCCTGAAAAGTCTTTTATTGTAATTTCACTTTTATTGCAGGCCTTGGAGTCTTTCTATGAGAAATTTGATCAAGATTTTATTGACATTAGGACGAAGGCTCGTGAGGTCCTACAGAGAGAAGATGATCTGAATGAAATTGTGCAGGTAATTCTTTTTAGCATATTTTAATGTCCAAAAATGATGTATTTTTGGAACCTCTAACATAGTTTTGGAAATTTTGATTTTTGGAGATTCTTTATCTGGTTATGAAATACCAAACTGCATAAAAATTTCTTTTGATTTTTGTCTCTGGTACTGCAGCTAGTTGGTAAAGATGCATTAGCAGAAACGGATAAGATTACCTTGGAGACTGCTAAGCTTCTGCGTGAAGATTATCTTGCCCAGAATGCATTTACTCCGTAAGTTGTGTATGACACAATCAATCGTTGGCTTAACTTTACCATAATTGTTTTCGTCTCCTCAAGTTACCAATCAACAACTTCTGCAATAGATATGACAAGTTCTGCCCATTCTACAAATCAGTTTGGATGATGCGTAACATTATTCACTTCAACACTTTGGCGAATCAGGTACTCTTCTGCTCTATTCCTACTATTTGTAGTAATTTATGATCTACTGTTTTGATTATTAGCTTATCCTAGTTGCTCTGATTTGATGCTCAATTTTGACCCCAACATCAGTCAGTTAACCTCCAAGTATAATAGTGTCCTTTCATTATCAGACTGACATGTAACATCATCTGCTAACAACATCGAAGTATTGTCAGTTTTAATCAACATTTTATTACATCAATGACTGTTTTATCCTATGATGGAATATGACATATAGGTCAGAAGCTTCCCAAGAGATCACTCATCCTAAAATTGCACCACATGGAATGTGACTCCAAGGTGATGAGCTTCCTATGAGATCACCCATTCGGAAAATTGCACCATCCCAAGCGCACTTAACTAGAAAGTTCTTATAGAGAAATGAGCCAATTCCAACAAAAGACGTGTCATTTTAGAGAATGCATATATAATCCATTTAACTCTAGTCACACCAATGGACCAGTCCCACTTTTCTATTTTTTGTGCGTTCTAGTTAGGTTTGTTACTTCTAGAAATATGTTAGAATCACCTTGCCCAAGCTCTTTGTTTTGACGATCACTTCTCATCCTCTAATAAACGTATCATTAATAGACTCACATGCATTTGAGGGATAGATAGTTCAGCTCATGATATATTTTACCATTTACATGAAAGAACTGACCGGCTACCATATCCAACTACTAGTCCAAAATACTTAAGCTAAGTTAAAATTAATAGTAGCTGGTTCATCTAAATTTATGAAGCTTTTTTTATCAACCCACTACTCGCAAGATAATTTGGCATTATCGCAAGATTGTCTGTTACAATCATCTATTGGTCTGTTGTTTAGCGTTTCAACTGGCAGTCCAAGACTTCCAGACTACTTCCTGTTTTAAACCTCCTGGAATCAAGATTTACAGCTGTTGTATATTTTGTTAATTTTTTACTAGGCTGTCGAGAGAGGAGCAGGTTCTGATGGTCAAAAGATCACTTACACCGTCATCAAGCATCGATTGGGTGACCTCTTCTATCGATTAGTGTAAGTAGTAGACCGTTAAGACCTTGTTTGTGCAAGTTAGTCGTAAAGTTGCTGCTAATTGAAGGCTCGATTCTGTTTTTGTGCCTTCCTCAGGTCCCAAAAGTTCGAAGACCCTGCCGAAGGTGAGGAAGCTCTTGTTATAAAGTTTAAGAAACTGTACGATGACCTCAGCGTCGGATTCCGCAACCTCGAAGACGAAATGCGATGATCAATTTCGCATGTCATTGATGCTGCAGGTATTTCAGAAGATAGGTGGCGTATCAAGACACCCTGTTGCTCTTGTTCGTCCTTTTTGAAAATTTTGCATGTCCTTGAAACATGCTGTTTTCTTCTGTTAATACCTGCAAATTTGTGCTATTCATAAGGGATGAAACCCTAATTTCTTGAAGTGTTGTAATAAATCAAACACCGTGGTTTTACCCGTTTTTGTTATAAATAGTAATAGTTTGTTTGAGTGCATGGGAGTGTTAATTTGCTTCAGTCAATGAATTCATTTATTTACTATCACAATTATTGACATGGTTTTAATCCTGATAACTAATAATATTATTGAATTTTGAAAATAACAAATAAATAAAAAAAGATGATTTAGAGTCCGTTCATATCGTAGAAAATAATTTTAATTTAATTTATTTTTTAAGAGTTCAATTATTTTAGTTAAGTACTATTTTGAAAGTAAATTGGGAAATATTTGAAAAAAAAAAAAAGAGGTTTGGGGATTTTCAATAGACCATTACTTAGGACCCGAACTGCCCTTTATGTCATTGTTGGTTTCCTTAGAACTCTTGGAACATCATAAGAAAAATTGCACAACAAATTGTCTCCTTTTACCATTCTATATTACATTACAGGAATCCATTTTAATATGAGAAACAAGAACCTCAAGTTTCAAGAATCTAACCACATTTTAAACCATTTTGTTTGGAGTGCGATGATAATGGAGGACACTTAATCATTGTTGGGATGGTAACCAGGAAGGAGAGAAGCCAAGAACCCGACAACAAACATCTGGATCTCTTTCACAACTTGCCAAAATTTGTTTCCAGTTCGTTCGGGCTGTGGATGATTCTGATTCCCATCAACTTCTTCCAGGCTTTGGGGAGGTTGGTCCTGATTCGGATGGTCAATGTTGTTGCGTTCGCCTTCACCTGATAGTAAGGCATTTTATTAGCGGAAGCACATCAGTTAAGTTCGACTCACGAAATTAGCAATTAATGATTCCATATATTGAAGTTAATCATAAGCTCTTTCAGGAGAAAACATACAAAGAGGCAAGCCAATTCATTCTCTCATCCATCAACTATGATATAGAAGACAATTCAAGGCAAGTGTTTGGATCTATTATGACGATAAGATTTAATACCCAGCGATCGGTCGACAGCTTATGCAAGAAAATGGGAAGAATACATCCTAGTAAGATATGTAATGCTCAAAATTGAAACGAACTCAGATTAGTGAACTTGTAATCTCATTGAGATTATGTTATAGCTTCTGAAATGAAGAAACAAACACAGCAAAAGTACATCATCCAACATATCTTTAACGGGCGAGGATACCTGGTGGTTGAGAATTATGCTGACCATCATGACCAACAGGAGGAACATTCTGCTGCGGTGGAGGAGCATGTGGTCGAGGAGGAGCTGCTGCTTGCTGAAGCCATCGTATGAAAGGAGCAAGTGCTCCAGTTTGATACCTAGAAAATCAACGTGGCATAGACAAATAAGGAATTGGCAAAGCCAGTTGAAGGTGACCATAAAAGTTCTGAATGTGTGAATTTCAGAATCTAGATAATTAGTGGAATACTAGGGCTATAAAATTAGGAAACAAGAAATCACGGGTATTGAAGTGAAAGAATTGTGCTCACAGGTACACAAATGTCGCAAAGAAAATAAGAAGCAAAAGCTTCTGTGGTGATCCATCTTGGCTAAAAAGAAAAACCATTGCTGCCAACTTGATGATTAGACCCAAGTCAATCTGAAATGCAAATTGCAATCTCCTTACTACAGGTTGTCTTTGAGGTCCACGTTGCTGCCTCACTTCCTGCCCTTGCTCATTACTAATTCCTCCAGAACTTGGCCTCCTGAAAGTGCAAATAAGATTCGAGAAATAAATGCAAAAGGTAGATAATCCAATTGGAGATCTCATATGTACTGCTGGACACATTTGACTCACAAACATAGCTAATGTACAACTTATCCCTAACATAGCATAGCCCATCTGTCCGGGAATGGCACAAGTCTGGTCAATTTCTCAATCTTATAGCTATGTTATAGAAATTAATTAGGTTGAGTTCCACTATAATATAGAACGCATGACTAACTCATGCAACTTACCTATCTCACGTTGACAGAAAGTTAAGGGGAAAAAAAAAAGTTGCCTGGCTTGGATAATAGTACCATTTAACATTGACGGACAAACAAACGGAGGATAGAAAAAAATAACAGAAAATGTTTTACATGTGAGGTTCATTTTATTTCAAGTAGCTATTAGCTAGACTTGTCAGCTGGAACATGGTTCACATATCCCATCAGCAAATAAATCTCAAAACTTGTGACCTTAGAGCGGTCAATGGTCATCATCATCATTAAGTCATGTTTGTACCTAACTATTTGGGATAGTCATAAAATCTTATACCTCAACTGAGTTTTATCCAACACAATATCGTTGGGAAACAATTTCTCCCTTAAGGTTGGTTAGATGACGGTGTTTTATGTGTTGGCAATAGGATTTAAATTAGGTTTATATTTTATATTGTTACATTGAGTATGCAGGGTAATCGTGCAAGGATGGCTTTGCTCAAATGAGAGGATGCTTAAGTACTTGAAGGCGAGGAAGGATGATTTGAGTTGAGTATGAGGATAGAGATCATGGGCAAGTTGAAAACCCAATCCAGTGCTTGATTTGAGAGTTCAACCTGAGTTGAAGTTGAACTAGTCTCAATGATTTATGCTATTATTGGGTTGAAAGCAAAGAAATCAAAACTGATAGAGAACCTTGTTATTTCTGCAGTTTGACCTGTTCTTTCATTGTTGTGCTCAGTTACATATTTGGTATTATAAACTATGAAAACCTTACATTATATTATATTCATGCAATTATGAAAATATCATGTTGAGTTACATGTTGCTTATATAGGTTGTTCATCTATGGTAACTATGATTATTATCACAAATAGTGATAATGATGCAAATGATGCATGTATTTATGAAGTACAATATTAGATGATTCAAGCTAACATTAAAAGATATTCATTGTCAAGTTAGTTATTAGACTATCATATAACATGCCATGTCATATTGGCAATGTTGCTAGAGTGGCTATGCCACTAACGTTTCTATTTTATGCTCTTATGATATATTGAGCCAGTGTGTTAAACTAACGAGTAATGAACACCTGCCCATGACCTACCGATTTATCATATGTTGCATAAGTCAATTGAGTTGTTGTTGCACTTTTTAATCAGTATTAGCTAGAGTATTATAATGCATTATGCTAAGGAGTTGAATAGATAATGTTAGTGCTGTTGGAGCACTTTATTGTTGAGAATGATATATAGTGTTATTGTTGTGGTAGAACTATGTTGATGAATAGATGCACGGAATTAGTATTGTGGCACTATATTGGTACATGAAATGTGCATCATTAGTGTTGTAGTAGCCCTGTGTTGCTGATGAGATGCATAATGTTAGAGTCGTGGTAGCACTTTTTGTCATAGTTGATATACTGGCATCGTTTGCATTCACATTATATCAGTTGGCATTCATAATAATCCTTTTTTTCTTGGCCTCCAGACTAACAGAGACAAGTATAGAGGTGTTCAACTGTGAGACATGAGTGGATGCATATTTTGTGTCACTCTGAAACTACCCTGCACTAAATTTTGCCATAATCTTCAGATGTATTTATTTTATTAATTGAAAAACGGTGTGTTGGATCTTATATGAAGTTTATATATGGTTGATTTCTGTTATATTTTTCACTCGGAGACATTCCTGATAATTATAATTTATAACTGATATTGGCACTGTTGCTTTTACTAGAGTTCATGCATATGTGATTCTTGTGCTTCAATATTAACTGTTGTAACTAGGTATAGAGATGTACGCCTTAACTGGCTTTTACACTACATAGTTTGATGGTCAGCATGGTTTTATGCTAAAGGAACATTAAGTTAAAAAATATATGCATAAAATAAAACAATGGTCAGTGTAAAATAGAGAAAAATGCACGCACATTGGATTTAATCTCTAATATTAGGGTATTATTTTTTAAGATGGACAAACACAATCTCTACCAGAAACAATTTCAAAGGAAAAAAAAAGGAACTCCCATGTTAGCTATTATTCATTCAAATACAGTTATTTACTGCAAAAGAAGTTAGATAACAAAGATTCAGCTTACGTCTCAAACAATATCCAATAATACTCCATATCAACTTTAAATTCAAATTGATAGGAATCAGAATCCTGTTAGGCCTATTTCTTGGTTTTTTACTTCCAACAAAATGAGTAGCAAGAAGGTTAAGAAACTAGCATAAGTTGCATTAAGCGACTTACAAATTGTTTAGCAAAACAGGGAAAGGAGGCTTACGTAGGTATGTTATACTTCAATGGGATTAAAGTTGCAGGAGAAAAGCCAGGCATTGGACTCGTAGATGGAAGACACTGAATAGCATAAATTCCTGCACCGAGTTCATTGTACTCTGGATTCAACATAGGAGCCATTCCAGGCGACAGTGTAGAAGGAATCTTGAAGCCAGAAATGTCTGGCGTCTATGCAGCCAAAGTATATGATATTAGTAATTAACAAAAGATAAACAACTAAATTCTACAGTAGAGGCTTCTTTTTTAGTTTTGCGTTGCAATGAAAGCTTCTTTATGTTCAAATATTCACAAGAAAACACAAAATTAGAGCATCATTGACAACACTCGGGAAGCTCTTTTCGCACTAAAACTTCAGGTATTTCCAATGTCCATTTACACACGAGTTTACTTTTCGCCAATCCGCCATCTGTAATTTGATACAAAGACGTCCAGATTCCGCTACCGATCGACCAAAACCGCCAATCCAACTTTGAAGAGATGAAACACACGCATCCAATCACGAAATACAACAGCACGATAACAAAAACTCGAGTTTGATTCTCAAATCGATAGGGTGGAAACCCTATCTCCAGTACAGCGTTCCGATCCAACAAATCGACTACGCAAAATGGCAAGGAAACTAGAGATTGCACGCACCTGGGGCCTCCCACAGTCAATGCCATCCGCTGTTCGCCTTCCCAGATGGGGATCGGATTCGGAGGTAGCGGTTCTTCCGTCTTCCGCCATTGCCGAAGCAGAGGGAGAGAGGAGAGAGAGTGTGTGTGTGTTTTAACAGGAATCGGGTACGTCACAGGTTGATCCTAGCCGTACACGTTGTCGGATCAATGGTGCATGCGGCATATCTATCGCCGACGTAGATATGGGATTATCGAACCAACTCAAGAAATGGGAATTTTTTTTTTATTTATTGGTTTTTAATTTTCAAACTATAGACTAATTGAGACTTTTTTACATATTGATAATTATATAGAAATTATGTTTATGTATTAGTGAAATATGTTTTCTTTTGATTTTTTATCTTTTAATTCTCCCCCCAAAATTACTATGATAAATCTTTTTTTTTTTGCGTTTGGTGAGCCTTCTTTAGTTTGAAATTCACAATCACAAATATATTATTAATAGTCACTAGATTGGAATCATAATCTATTTTCCTGAAAAGAAATAAAGTAGAAATTTATAAATTGTTTAGTAATAGTATGAATTGAATGCATTTGCGAGATATTTAAATTTTACAATAAATTTTAAATTAATCTTTTTATTAAAAAGATGATTACTTCATCCTAAATATTTTTTAGAGTCTGATTTCAACTTATACGTAGATAAATCATGAGGATAATTTATGATAGATCATTAAATAGGTAGTGGTGGGAGGAGACGAGGCATTTTTCTAATTTAAAATTAATTATTGGCATTTGTTATTAATATTAATAATAAACGAAAAGGTCACAGTTAGCGTGTAATTGTCAAGTTGGCACATCTTATCACATGGTAATTTTAATGCAATCTGAAACTTGTCCACTTTAGAGCATCTTCAATGCAAGATTTGTGAGAGATACAAAGTTTATAGTTTAAGAGCAGGTTTAAGGGCATCTCCAATCGTTAAAACTCTAGATGAACTTTTTTTTATAACTCCAATATGTCATATCAACATTATACATTTTATAGAAATATCTTCAATGGTTAAAGCTCTAAGTGAGCTTTTTTGTGATCTAATTTATAACATGTAGTTGCATGGCTTCATGCATGGTGCATCAATTGCAAGACAAAAAAGCAGATTTAAAAACTCAAACATGCTCTTAGGGCATCTCCAATGGAAGGTTTGTTAAATCCAAAAACCTTAATAAAAAAGCTTGGATGATTGTGGAGGAGAGGTTTGAGGTTTTTTATTAAAGAGCAGGTTTGAAATATCAAACCTGTTTTTTTTCTCTTAAAAGTAGAGCCAATAATTAATGTGCATGTTTTACCTTTTTAAAACCATTAAAAAAATTAAATCATTTTATAAACTTTTTGTTATAATGATTTATTTTATAAATTATTAATAATAATTAAAATTGTATTTTAAAAAAATAAATATTCTCAATAAATAAAAAAATATACACTATAATTATATTAAAATTCATAAGTTAATTAAATATTTAATTAAAATTA
>JBAMIE010172819.1:0-14780 GCA_037177295.1 Kaempferia parviflora | reverse complement strand
GATTCAAATTGAAGTCAAACAGGAATATCTTGGTGCATGGCTTCATCTTCTCGATGGCCTCTTGCCTTCCAGATGGAAGCCTGAAGGCCTGGGCCTGGAAGCACTCATGCTTCATCTCACTGTTGCACACGAAGATATATTCAGAGAGCTTATCTGCCGGTTTGACATGCTCATTGTTCTTCCTATGATATGATGTCCTGCTGTTGTTCTTGAACATTTTTGAAGGGGTCAGGAATGCTACCCGTCTCTGTTGATTCTGCTTCTTTACCCACAGTTTCACCATCACTCGCGGAGTAGTAAGATGATCAAGAGGAATCGAGGAAGGGTGTCATTAGAGGAAACTGAAACCCGAATTGAACTTGTCATAGTGAATTTAATTAAAGTTTCCAGTTTCCTCAAGCTATTCCCCTCTTCAATTCCCTCTCAATCAACATTGCTCCTCAACTGATGGTGAAACTGTGGGTAAAGCAGAATCAGCAGAGTTTCATTCCTGCCTTCAAAGAAATTCAAGAAGGATAGAAGAAATGAGGATACATGGACGGGGAGTAAATCACAAAAGTACTCCTGTGGAATTGCAACTACAATTGCTGCTGGTGACAACATGGCGATAAGCTCTCTGGATTTATCTTCCTGAGCAACAGTGAAATGAGGCTTGTGCAGGAAGGAAAGAGGCTGTCGAGAAGATCAAGTCTGGCACCAACTTGTTTCTGTTTGACCTCAATCTAAAGCTTCTTTATGGGTTTTACGAGGCCATCTTCCATGGAAAGATGAACC
This sequence comes from Kaempferia parviflora, assembly GCA_037177295.1. Lineage (NCBI taxonomy): Eukaryota > Viridiplantae > Streptophyta > Magnoliopsida > Zingiberales > Zingiberaceae > Kaempferia > Kaempferia parviflora. Next base: position 14,006 of record JBAMIE010172819.1, on the reverse strand, counting down.
TGTTGCAAAAAGCCTTTGGAAGGTGCCTTGCCATTTCAGGTGAAATTCAAGGTTTATAGGGATTGTCTGCTATCCCACCCACACATGAAAATATTTCTTTTTTTTTAACACTCGAGGGATTCGATCCCCTGACCTCCTGCTCTTGCACCATGTTAAACTTTATTGGCTAACCTCTGTATCGGAAAAGTAGGTCAGAAGTTTGAATTTCACCTTTGTTAAAAAAATTAATCAATCAATGTGTTGAGAGATTGGGTCAATTAGATGAAGTGCCTCACCCACACATGGAGGATCGACAATAATATAAATATATAAATTGGTCTCTTTCCAGTTAGCTCGAACTTTTAGAAGAAGTGGTAAATTTAGCAGGGTTGAAGAGGAAGTATTAACAATATAAATATGTAAATTGGTTTCTTTCCTATTTGCTCTAGCTTTCAGGATAATAGGTTAGCCAATATAATTTAACAACTTCCGGTGGAGATCCTATTAAACATGTTCAACTGAATTAATTCATGTGATTAATTGGTCTGCATGAAGCTATGTCATGGTAGAACCACTTGTAAAAAAAAGGGCAGCCCGGTGCACGAAGCTCCCATCATGTGGGTCCCGGGGAAGGATTCATGGTATGCAGCCTTACCCTGCTTTTTTGCAAGAGACTGTTTCCAGGTTTTGAACCTGTGACCTCTAGGTCACAAGGCAACAACTTTACTGTTGGGCTAAGGCTCCCCTTCATGGTAGAACCATTTGTGACTGAATTAATTAATTAAATCTGCAACATTGGTTATTGGCCTTGCCACGTCAGTGAATAGCTCAACCCTCTGATATGAATTGATCTGCAACAGGTGTGAATGTAGGGATTAGTAATTAGATTATCTAAGATTTGGCTTGTCAATGATTGCACTGAGAGGTGTAATTTGATTGCCATTTATTTACAGTTAGTTTGGAGTCCGCATTTCTTTTTGTGTGAATATAGGGATGTTAAGGTGGATGCATGGACATACAAGGATGAACAAGATAAGAAATGAAAATATTAGAGAGAAAATTGGATTGTACATATTAATGGAAAACTCTAGAAGACATGTTTAAGATGGTACAAACATGTATGCAGAAGACTAATAGATGCTCCAGTTAGACTGTAAAAGTATGACAAATGTTCACATCAAATGAGGAAGAGGATGATCAAAGAAAACTTGGTTAGTAATAATAAAATAAGATAAAATTTATATAAATATAAATGATGATATAGTAGGGAATATAGCACATTGAAGGATCCATATAACCGACCTCCCGTAGTTGGATAAAACTTGGTTGTTGTATGGGCCATCTATTGCGGTGATTTTCGTGAAGCTTGTATGGAATTGAGTCCATAGGTTGTTGTTAGTCTATAATTGGAAGGTTGCAAATATAAGAACGGGTGATAATATTCAGAAGCACGAGGTGGTTGATTTATTCAAGGGTACAGGAGGGTGCAACAAATTATTTAATATTTCTACCAGAAGGAATCAATTCAAACTTTCCTAGAATCATAGTTGTCTATCAACATAAGACTTGATATTCTTTGACGCAAACGAAGGCTACGAGATCTCTTGGTTTCTACTTCACCAATGAGCCCTTAGCCCTTCATCCATCGATTGATTCTGGCTATCCCTGAGAACTATATCATAGGCTCATAGCTGCCATGGGTGAGCCTTTGCCTGACTGCTTAAATTATTTATTAATCAGCATGAAGATGATTCAGCCCATGGACAAAAAGTGTGATTTATCCATCCCAAAGATGCAAGAAGAATAGTAATTGCTCTGTTGTAATCTTTGCTACCATTTCCTGTATACCAAGAGTACACTTGAGTACAAGCTAAAACTGCCACTAGGAAACACGCAATTCTGTTGTCAGTTTTTACTCACGCACAATGTAGGGAGGTTAGTTCTGTGTCAATCACATGTTTATAATTGTTTGCCAAAATGAAATTTGAATGAATTTGGTAAGATATAATGCAGTGTATTTTTAATTCAGAAGTTTTTGCCTCTCACTTGTTTTTAGTATCAAATCCAGTAATCTGTTATTCAGGTCTTATGATATCAATTAAGTATAACTTTATATTGGATGAACACTAGGCGATGTCATCTGAAGCCTGAAGGTAGGGGTGTCAATTCGGGTGGGTTGGGTCGGATTGGGAAAAAAAAATTTAAGCCCCAACCTGAATCCGACCCCAACCCGAATTCAACCCGAACCACTAAACCCGATCAACCCGAACCCGACACGTATAACCCGAAAATCCTATTCAAAACTTTTTTTTTAGCTATTTTTCCTATAATTTTTCACTTTTATCTCAATACTTTATCATTATCACACTAATATTGATATTAATATGCATAAAATCATCTTAATTCAAAATAATTTTTGATTTAACTAAAAAAACACCCATTAAGTGACTCAATCTAAATTTCGGGTCAACCCGAACCCGATCCAACCAGAAAATTTTCAACCCGAAATCCCTCCAACCCGAACCTGATTTTTTTTGGGTCGACTCAGGTTGGGTCGTCGGGTCGGATTTATTTTTGACACTCCTATCTAAAGGGGTAACTCAAGTGGTTTGCTAGTGTTGTCCTCGTCTCCTAGATGTTTGACATTGAAAAATATAATATTCGAAAATCATTTTGTTCATTTGTCCAGGTAGATATTTTATTACGTTTGATATCTACCTTAACCATGATTTCCTGATTTGTTATGCAATTGAAATGTCAGGGAGATCTGGGCAAGGTTGACTTCATTTTGATATCAAAGATGGCCAAAACAGATCCTGTAATTGAGCCAGTAGAACGACCAAAATTGTTAACCAATCATACTTGCCATATCAGGCAAGATTAGAATCTATTTAATTTTTTTATTTTACTGAAATTCCAGAATTCTGAAGTAACTTCCATTTCTTATCCTTTTCTCCAGTATTAGCAGCAACTCCCCCATATCCTGGCAAATGAGCGGCTCCAGAATGATTAACCATGATTTCTCTACTTCCTTTTGTGAGGCTGGTTTTCATTTGAGAGTCCAGAATTGTTCTGATTCTGTTGTTTCCATCAGACTGGTAACCTATGATGTCATGCCCGGGAGAAAACACTCAGAAGTGGCCAAGCTTTCGGATTCTTCTGGAAATGGAAGTGGATGGAATGACATATCCTTGGTTAATGATATAAAAGTTGTCTCCAGTGTTCAGGGGAATCGACCTAAGAAATTGTCAATGGAGTCTCAATTTCCCTTTATATGGTGTGCATTAAGCTCTACTAAACTTGATTTGCAGCCTCTGTCTTCATCTGAAATTCCCTTGAAGATCTGTCTATTTACACCTGGTACATATGATTTGTCAAACTACGAATTGCAGTGGGAGCTAAATCCACCCGAGAGAATCACCGGTGATTTAAAAACATGCACTTCCGGTACAGTTTCTGGGCATCCTTTCTATCTTACGGCAATCCAGTTACAGCATTAAGGAAACCACGACAGTGAGGATTCTCTTGCTTTACACCTTGTAAATTATGCTTTTTTGTCAGCAAGGCTGAATAGAGAATCAAATCATCTTGTTATAGGCGAGATGTGCTTTAGCTGCTAGTGATGTATAAATTTTTCATGGTCTCCTGCGGGCAGCTTCTGTTGGTTCAGGCATATTTTTTGAGTTTTGTTTTTGACAATAACTTCATTCCAACAGTTTTTTGCTCCTTTAGATCGTCCGCTTTTGCACACAATCTTATTCTCAAATACACATGTAACATGGCAGTTCTTTATGTTGCTACTTTTATTTTGGATGTGGTGATTCATGGATGATCTATTATAACTCCCAAGGTAGGTGATTCCATGGCCAGCTGCATTGTATGCTGATGCTGAAAATGACATGATTTGTTTTTTCCGTTCTCTATTGAGAAGTTCTGTTCTGGAATTCTTGTTTTTTAGCTAGATTGACTGTTGTATCTCTCTCTACTATTTCTTGTGTTTTCAAGTGAAGGATAGCCTTGGCATAATAGTAAAATTGTTGTGATAGAGGTCACAGTTGGAGTCATGAAAGTAATCTCTTACAATGTAGGATAAATCCATGTAATAGATCATTTCTTGGGGTATACGAGAATTTCGTGCATCAGATTGTTTTTTTGTTTTTTTATGTTAATATTTAGTTAATTATGCAATGTAGGTGACCTAGCCTAAGTCCAACACAATTAACAAGGAACTCCTTATCTTGCTTTATTCAGCTAAAACTAGAATATTGTATTGGAAACCAATTGAGTTTAGCATGGGAAATCTTCTACATAGTTAATGGTAGAATATGACATTGTAATCCAAAATCTATTATTATGCATACGGAAACATAAAGGCTCTTAAGTCTTAATGGGCCTTTATTCTTAATTTAAAATGAAATTACTAATTCGTTCAAAAGGAAATATTTATTTAAAGGTTTGTTCGTTTGGGTAGGCCTTCTTAACGTCGCTTCTTCAGAGGTTAGTAAAGAATAAGCATTTTTAAGATAAGGAACTTTTCAAAGAAGATTAGATCTCACAATTCCGTAAGTCCCATTTAATACTAGAGAAACTGATGTGACTGTTTTTTTTATCAAGAAAGAAAAAAAAAGAGAATATTTTGACCTTCATTTATTCTCCACTTCTTTGCCTCATTACTATACCTCTCATCAAATATTTGAAACTTTGCTCCTATGAGTCTAAGATTGGCATAGAAAAGATTGAACTTGAAGAAACTCCATTGAGCTCATCATGAGTCTCACCCCTCCTATGGTTGAAATCTTAGAGCAACCCATTCACCTATGTTTCTTTGAAATCATACATACATCTTGATTGTATACTTAGTTGTTTTCCTACTACCTCTTCTCAACCATAGTTGTACTCTACCAGTGCTATGATTTTCTACTGGTTCTCTTGAATGGTTAGTTTCTACCCTCGTGTTACATGCAACCATATGCTAACCAATACGGCAATACCTTTCAAATTGATGCCCTTGTGCTTCGAGATTGCCTTACACCACTTTTGATTGATCCATTTGAGAAATATAGCTTAAAGGGCTTTCACCAATACGGGGTCACAGTGAAATGTCTATTGTGCATAGTCTTACTTGCTTTGCAAGAAGTTATTTCTGAGATATGAGAAATATAGCATGATGAAATAAAATGAATTGGTTGAAAGGCTTCAATGTTGGTGCAATCAACCTTGGGTCAAGATTGGCCAGGTTGACCAACTTTGGATTGACTCAAGCTTAGGTTTCGATGTTTGATCAATGTGTGAGAACGAAGTCAAGTAGGTCAAAGTTGATCGGATACTTGATGATGTCAGAAGTCTAATGGAAAGTTGGCAACAGGAAAGTTCAAGTAGATCAAAAATTGAACGGACTGGTGATCGAAAATCCAATTGGAAGTTGGTAAGAGGAAAGTCCAAGTGTATCAAAGGTTGATCGGACACTTGGTGATCAAAAGTCCAAAGGGAAGTTAACAAGTGGAAAATCCAAGTGAGTCAAAGGTTTAGTGAGAAAGTCCCAATAGGTCAAGGTTGATCAGATATTAGGTAATGGGAAGTCCCAACAGGTCACAGATGACTAAATGTTGGGTAGAGAAAGTTCTAGTAGGTTGAAGTCAATCAGATATTACATAATATGCAAATTCAGCCTCGAAAAGGTTGATTTAAGGTTACCAATTGATTAGCGAGAGGTGGAAATCGATTGGTAAACCCTAAACCCAGATTCATGGTTTAGGGTTGAGCAATCGATTGTGCAATTGATTTACTTAAAGCAATTGATTGAGACAATCAATTGGGAGCTTATTTCGGGAACGCAGAATAACGCAGAATCAATTGGTGCAATCAATTGGCAGCAATTAATCGATTGCTCCAATCGTTTGCTTGGCTATAATGTATGAACAAAAGGACGCAGAATCGATTAACATTCAACAATTGATTTGTGTGACTTACTAATTGATTAGTCAAGTAGGCAAAAGCCATTCTGCATGTTTGAACGGTCGGATCTGATGTTACAATCGATTGGGGGTAAGGCCAATCAATTAGGAAGTGTATTTCAGCCCGAAAGCAATCCTAGTAAAGGAGGTTTCGTGTAGATTTGAAGTCGTCGATTCTTAGATATTATGAGGTGAAGTGCTGGTGCATTTTCAAGTCACCAAGAGGCATTTCCAAGCAACAAGATAGCAAGCAAAGTTAGTTTTCATTGTAAAGTCATTTTCTCTTTCGATTGTATTTGTGTTTGTTCTTCTTGTTGTGTTCTTATGTAATCAAGCTTGTAAGAGGTTTCTCTGCCTTCGAAAGTTTTCGAGAAGGAGAGAGTTCGTAGTGGAAAAGATCGCTAGAGTCGACTCTTGAATTAGTCACCTCAAGGAGAAGAATACGAAGTAAAATCAAAGTATTGTGCATGTGGCATCATTGTTGATTGAAGTTTCCATTGTGCATTCAACGATGAGAACAAAGTGAAGATGAGAAGTGATCGAAGTTATTCACCCCCTCTAGCTGACATAGATCCTAACAAGTGGTATAAGGGCAAGACCACTTTTTATTAGACTAATCATCGAAAGAAGTACAAGCTAGAAGAAGAAGAAGCAGAAAGTTTGACCCCTAAATATCAACAAGTCAAAGGACTAATCACCGAAGGAGCTCAACTTCACAATGGAACCTTTGGATGGATTCGGATACAACATCTAGGCATCTCCACCCTTCATATTAGGAGGCTTCAATATTTGGAAATCAAGAAGGAGAATTTCTTGATGATGGATATAGAGTAACGATTTGCTCTAATGGAAGGATTTAAAGCTCCTAAAGACAAAAGATAGAACCTCTTGGGAAGAGCAAATGGACTGATGAGCAAGTCAAGAGATCCAAGGCTCATGATAAGGTAATCAAAATTTTAGTTAATTTGTTGCCTAATAATATCTTGTGCAAGATAGGTATATACTAAAATGCCAAGGAGCTATGAAGCAAGTTGGTCAAGCTCCATGACAATCCATTATTAGTATAAAGTGAAGATGAGCCCAAGGAGGGAGACTCGTTGATACTAGAACAAGAGGACTCGGAAGTTGATAGGTATTCAATATCCGAAGAGGAAATTGAAGAAACATCCACCTCAAAGATTGAACGGGAGTATCGGTCATTGACACCAAAACGAGAAGAAGCTTCGACATTCGGAATAAATGAAGAAGAATCATGTGCCACCCCTTATGAGTAAAGAAGGTATAAGAAACTCAATTCATAAAGATAAAAATTTAACACAATATGCTTTGAGTGTAGGGAGAAAGGGTACTATAAGAAAAAGTGTCAAAATTAGTTAAGAAGAAGGTTAAAATGACACCCGAGGTGAAGGAAAAATCAAAAGAGGTCGACCCTTGATACGTAAAGGTAAGTAACACATAGTGTACTTCTTATGCAATCAAAATGGACATTATTAAAATCAATGTTCAAAGAGAAAGCCCTCAAGTAAGAACAAGGGATGGAGCTCAAATCAGGGGGAGCTACTAAGAGCAAATTTAAAGTATCATTAGTTAATGATATTTTTTTATATCATGATAACAAGTATGGTAGAAATCAGTTTTATGATTTTAGTGATTATTATCATAAAAATAGAGAGCATGAAAATTCTAATGATAATTATAGATCATATCATGCTAGAACAATCTTATCTAAGGATAGAAAGCCAGAAAATGATCTAGGTAAGAACCTAATCAATTTAGATATACGCCTAGAAAGAAAAATGTCCAAGGTAATAATGAAAAATCAAAGTTTGAGGGTTTAAGGATTGAAAATCAAGTTTTGATTTCAAGACTTGATAAATTGGAGAAGATCCTAGATAAAATAACAAATAGTGTTAAAGGGTCAAAGAAACAAGATTTAGGCTTAAATAGACAAGAATCTGTTAGTGATGGAAACCCGAAAAGTGTGAAAAAAATCACGAGCGTTATTTATCCCCCCTATAACGCTTTCGATCCTACAGAATCATCCAAGGGCAAGAAAGGTTTGAGATATAAAGCTAAGTACAAGGACAATGTGCCCTTATATCATAAAGTTTCATATAATTATGGAACTAACTCTAGGTGTAGGAGTCAAGTTAAGGTTATAAGGGAGGTTATCCCTAGTGTTGATTTTGAGGAAACTAGTATGATTAAGACTTCTAAAAAGTCTAGGAAAATCATTAGGAAAGTATCTAGGAAGGTTATCCCTAATCAGTACCTAGTGCACCCAAAGAGCTCCAATAGGTATTGGGTTCCTAAGAATATGATCTCTTTACACTAAATGGATATAGGATGTATCAACTCTAATTAGAAAAGTAGTTAACTTAACCATGGTGGCACTTTAGGGCATGTTCAAGGTATTATAATATCTTGAAAATGAAAATTCAACTCTTATCCTGGAAGATTTCTATAATATGTTAATAAGAATTTGAGGTTAGGGGTGTCAATTCGGGTGGTTTGGGTCGGGTTCGCATTGGATTGGAATATTTTTTTTTAAGTCCTAACCCAAACCCGAATTCAACCTAAAACCCCTAAACCCTAACCCGAACCCGAATTCAATCCGAAACCCCTAAACCCTAACCTAAGCCCCGCCAACTCGATCAACCCGAATCTGATCCATATAACCCAAAAATTTGATTCAAAATGACTTTTTTTGTGTGGCTATTTTCCCTATAATTCTTCATTTTTTATCTCAATACTTCATCATTATCGTACTAGCATTAATATTAATATACATAAAATTATTTTAATTTTCAAAATAAAATTTGATTTAACCTAAAAAATATCCACTAAGTGACTAAATTCTAAATTCGGGTCAAATTGAGTCAACCCTAACCCGACCCGACCCAACTTAAAAAATTTTAATCCGAAATCCCTCCAACCTAAACTTGACCCGAACCTAAAAATTCTCAACTTGAACTTGATTTTTTTGAGTCGACTAGGATTGGGTCATCGGGTTGAGTTCATTTTGATACCCCTATTTAAGGTCTTGAGATTAACCAAATTGGCACAAATATGATAGAATTTAAAAGTGTGCAAAGTTACACATTCGAGGGAGATAGGCTACTTATGTCAAATCAAGTTTTTGGTATAATGATTAAATGATGACACTTAAATTGAAGTTCTAGGTTTACTTTATGATACAACTACCATGTTTATGTGCCCTATAACATGTCATGACATCATGTTATACTACATGATGTTATACTACATGATTTACCTCCTCCGTGTTGGCTCTGGGATGGGTTGGCGGGGGTGCTGGGGGCGAGCGATTCGTCTTTTTGCCACATGTTATACTACATGATTTAGTGCATATAATTGAGTTTGAGTTTCATCAAAACAAATAAATATTGTATTGGTCAATCATGAGGAAAGTTAATGTGCAAGTCATGTGCATTTAACTCATATATCATGGTTGGAAATTGATTTTGAAAATGATTTTAAAAAATATTTTGGAAAACCAGGGTGAAATCTATTTGTTGATAGAAATCATCATTGATTAGTTAGATACAAAGTTAGAGTGAAATATTAAAGTTTTAAATTTTGTATCATTCTTTGAAAATAAGATATATTTTCATAAAAAACTATTTTCCTTGATAGTACGTGACATAAGTAATCATCATTGATTAGTTAGATACAAAGTTAGAATGAAATATTAAAGTTTTTAATTTTATATCATTCTTTGAAAATAAGATATATTTTCATAGAAAACAATTTTCCTTGATAGTACGTGACATAAGTAATATCTATATGAAATTTCATATTTTTCAAAAATCATGCATGGGATTATTTTTGAATTTCTGAAATTCGATCTAAAATTGAGTTAATATTTTAGACATAACAATCGATTACCAGTGTTACCAATCAATTGATACATGCAGCAAACAATTGGGAGCTGACACCAATCGATTGATTCAGGCAATAATCGATTCGTAACTGATACCGATCGATTAGCTGCAGATTTTAGTTGAAATGAGTTTATTTCTGTTGGTTAAGCCACATTAAGGTATTGTAACTATCCCTAACCCTCTGTTATGCTTGGATAAGTGTTCAAAGATGATTTTTTTTTTAATGAAAATGTTAAAGGGATATTAGATGAGGATTTAAGGAGAAGGTTGACTTAAGGTTTAGTTTTCAACCTCATCACTTAAATTCTTAGGATTTTCTAGAGGTTTAGGAACTCCAGATCATTGTTGGTGCAATGATAAAAGTTGGAGCATGTTTTGAGGGTAGGTCCACCTTAAAGACATGATTTGGGTAAGAAAGGAAAAATTTTGAATGATAATGATTGAGCGCTCAAGGTGGAGCATTAGAAACAATGGGAGGTAGACAACCTCCATTGGGATGTTGGATGGTTAAGATGAATGTAATTTCAGAAGAGATTTTTGATGTGTAGAATGTAGGATTTAAGTTAGGAAACCTTCATTCATACTTTGACATGAGAAGAAAGAAGTTGGACTAATAAGTTAGCCTAACTTAAACATATTATCAAACATTAAAAAGGGAGAGATTGTTGGTGCAATTAACCTCGGGTCAAGGTTGACCAAGTTCGAGTTAAATCGAGCTTGAGTTTTGATGTTTGATTAATATGTAAGGGAAAAGCCAAGTAGGTCAAGGTTGACCGGATACTTGACGATGTCAGAAGTCTAACAGAAAGTTAGCAAGAGGAAAATCCAAGTAGGTCAAATGTTGATTGGATATTTGGTGATCGAAAGTTCAACAGAAAGTTGACAAGAGAAAAGTCTAAGTGAGTCAAAAGTTGACGAACATTTGGTGAGAAGGTCCAGATAAGTCAAGATTGATCATATATTGGACAACGGAAAGTCTCAACAGGTCACGGATGACTGGATGTTGGATAGAGGAAGTCTTGATAGATTGAGATCAACCAGATACCAGACAAGACGTGAATTCTCCCTTGAAAAGGTTGAATTTAGGGTTACTAATCGATGGCGAGAGGTGGCAATCGATTGGTAAACCCTAAATTTAGATTCGGAGTTTAGAGTTGGACAATTGATTGATCCAAAAAGCAATCAATTGGGAGCTTATTTCAGGAGCTCAAAATGACCCAGAATCAATTAGCAGCAATCCATCAATTGATGCAATAGATTGCTCGATTGTAATCCACAAAAAGAAGGATGCAGAATCGATTGACATCTAACAATCAATTGGTGTGACTTATCAATTGATTGGTTGGGTAGAAAAGAGTTGTTTTGCAGGTTTACACGGTTGGATCTGACGTAACAATTGATTTGGGGTAAAGCCAATCGATTGGGAAGTATATTCCAACCTAAAAGCAACCCTAGAAAAGGAAGTTTCGCGGACATTTGAAGCTGTCGGTTCTTGGAGATTCGGAAGTAAAGTGTTAGTGCATTTCCAAGTCAACATGAGACATTTCCAAGTAATAAGATAGCAAGCAAAGTGAGGTTTCATTGTAAAGTCATGTTAGCTTTTGATTGTGTTTGTGTTTGGTCTTCTTGTGATGTTCTTGTGTAATAAAGCTTACAAGAGACTTCTCCACTTTCAGAAAGTTCCCGAGAACGAAGGAGTTCATAATGAAAGAAGATCGCTAGGAGTGGGCCATTGGATTAATCGGCTCAAGACGACTGATACCAAGTAAAACCAATTAGGTATTGTGTATGTGGCGTCAAAGTTGATTGACATTTCCATAGCACATTCAACGACGAGCACAAAGTGAAGACGAGAAACGATTGAAGTTATTCACCCTCTTAGCTCGCACGTTTCTCGTCTTCAAGAGGAAGTTAGTGGCTCATCCTCTAAATTAACACTTCAATATAATTCTTTCAAATCATTCCACGAACTATAGTAACTCTTTGGTTAGGGAAAAAAAAAAGAATTTATAGTTGCATTCACTTGAGTTTTATTCCATATCTCTCAATCTTAGTTTAGTGATAGGGGGAGATATTTGTGGTTCACAATAACTTCTAAGTGAAATTCAAAGAAGTAGATGCATTTTGAAAGCAAATTGGATTCGACCTAATGCATTAACACATCCACAAATGGTACACTTACAACATAGGAGAACCAAATCAATCATAGATCTAACCATGGCACGCCTTATTTCTACATAACCTACTTGATCGATAAGCAAATTAAAATGATGATTTTACATCCTCATTCCAGAATTATGGCTGCCTTATTTGTGATCAACCTGTACGTCAAAAAGCAATTGAGATCAATATAATTGCTACTTGCATATTACCATAAAAAATTTTTGGGTGTTCTTTTAGGTTTTTAATTACAAATGGCTTGAAGTTTTGGATAATTATTTTTCTTATATTTTTGGGGGAAAAGTCATAGTATTACCTTCTTGATCTACGAATCCTTTGGCTTGATTTCATACTTGCAGAATCCTTTCTTGATGCAACTGATCATTATATTTGCGGAATCGATCCCTGAGAAGTTAACATCATAATCAAACCTTGAGTCGGTAGAAATAGTCATTTGAATCGAAAATATCGTCGGCTATGGAGAATTAGAAAGTAGAGAAAAATAACCACAAATTCAGACCTGCAAGATAAGCACCATGCACATAGCCATTGTAATGGGTACTCGTGTGCTCGCCGGTGAAGTAAACCCTTCCAATCGGTGCCTTCACAACAAGGAAAGTGTTCACAATTAACCACTTCTCGTCGCGTCAAGAAGTTCTAGCTATACCTTGATGTTTAAGTCTTATTTGAGCAATGGATAATTGATACTCATATAGAGTGATTAAGTATAGTTATTAAGTTCTAGCTAGAGTATGAACTAATATGGAAGATCGAGCAATAATTAGATGTAGATCATGTTAGGGGGAAAACAATTACCCTAATTTGATCATACTCAAATCGATTGACTCCCAACGGCCAATTCGAAAATGTGCCTTTGAAGAACCTATCTGACCACCATCTTGGAACAAGTATATCGGTCGCTTCCGGTATATCTTTTCCGAACATGTTCCTCAACACCTCCATGCATTCCGCCTTCGTATGTGAGTCTGGTTGTTGCTCGATCCTCCTCGATTCTTCATCCGTGACGGTGACTAATAGAACATTAGCTCCTGGGTATTGCTTTTCGAATTGCTACAATGACAACTTTGTTCATCAGTACTATAATTAACATCTAAAGATCATATATAGAAATAACTAGCACTGCTATTTATATATATACCTGCCAAATTGGGTAGTATCCTCTTCTCTCACTCGCATAAATGAAGAACTCTGTCCCATTTCCTTGAGGCCAAAACGTGGAAGGAAACTTGAGGAAGATCTTGGTGTACACTGCCATATCGAACTGATATATTGCGAGGATCTTCCAATCCTACAAATTAGAGCATATGGCTCAAACTTGATGAGTTTTGTTTGCAAAACTCCAATGCTGGCTGAAACCAACACATAGTTCGCTTTGTAAACGGATCCATCCTCTGTGGAAACAGTGACACCGCCAGGGCCATATTGGATGCGTCTAACCACCTGTAATTTTTTTTTACAGCAAAAAATAAATACAAATGTCAGAATACAAGTAAATAGTTTTTATAAAATATCTTTAAGTTTTAAAATAAAATTTTATAAAATAATAATTAGATCCGTTATATTATACATGAAATCGAATATGGACTTGAATACACGAGGAAAAAAAAAAGAGAATTGAAGATGTTAAAGTGAAAATATTAAAGAAAAGTAAAAGTTACAGTTTTTAATAAAAAGTTCTGAAAGATATATTTAATATGATAATAATATATGTAAATCAAATGAGTAAAAGTATCAAAATTTAACTAGTAATAATAAAATAAAATAAAATTTATTTAAATATAAATAATAGTATAATAGAAGATAAAATTGGATGACATAGAAAGAATATATATAGTCGGATAAGACTAAAACTTGATTGTTCATCTTGTCTAGAGAAAAATAAATAAATAAATAATAATAATAATAATAATAATAATAATAATAATAATAATAATAATAATAATAATATAATTTTAAGTGTGATTATTATAATTATTAATGTTCAATTAAA
>JBAMIE010172810.1:0-14784 GCA_037177295.1 Kaempferia parviflora | reverse complement strand
AATCTCATTAACAAAGAAAATGTTTTCCTTGACTTGTAAGTCAGTACCTTATTATCCTCAGATGTAAAAGTTTCCAAGCAACGTTGAAGAACATGGCTTCCATTCAAGTCCTTAACAAGATTTAGAAACCCAACTCTTAGGCCTGACGTAACCAATGAAATTTGCCGCTCAGTTTTCACAGTTTCTATCAACTTCTGTACTGCCCTTGTCCTGAGAAATGCATCCAAATAGTTTCAAGTAAAGTAAGATCACAAGCTTTCAATGATTGGCAGAATAAGTTGATATTAAAATCACGGTTGTTAGCATGAACAATAAAGAGATAACTGTATGAGGATAGGAAAAAGTTACTACTCACCCATGAATATTTAGGGAGATTTCAACAAGATTAGTAGGATTTTTGTTAAGCATGAGTATGATCACCATCAGTTGTTCTTCATTGCATTTTTCCACCAATTTCTGCATGAGATAATTTCCAAAAGGATCGACCATGAGCTCCACTGTGTGACCGATAACCCCATTAAAAATAGCATCAACCTGATGCATCCCTTCGTTAAGCATCTGCTGCAAGTACCGGCAACCATGCTGGTCCTTTGCAAGGAAATATAAGTGCCCTTTGACACCCATCAGACTTTCATGTTTGAGAAAAAGACTTGGACGCTTTACAGCGGTTCTATTAGCATTCCTTTGGTTCCTTGCGCAATGAAGCCTCGTTCCCCGTGCAGAACCTGCGTCAGGAATGTTTCTTACCGTTCTCACTGGCTGATGCCCAACATTAACAGTAATCTGCGCGGAGTTGTTAGGTAATTTTAGGGCATCCGATGCATTTATACCCCAGCAAGGAGCTATCGTAGTCATTTCTGATTGTAATAACGCATCAGAGATTGGATATGGTTCATTAAGAAAGGAAGCAAAATCTCCAGAAGTGTTCCGCCAATAACGATAATCCGCCAATGGAAGTCGACCAGTGCCCAATTCTGCAGCTCCATAAGAGGACTTCCTGAGCAACGGATCTACCAAATTAGCAGCTCCAGGAAAATGCTGCTGCAATTGAGGTGGAGACGGGCTCCCGTTCCAATTAATCAAAGAATCTCGTCCAAAAGGGTCGAAGAACGCCTCGCATCCCCGATCGACAAAACGATTATGGTCAAATCCAATCGAGCGGTTGTGAATCGCCGATGCCGGAGGACAAACCGGTTCTTTCCGATCAACGTCGAGGCGCACATCGAGAAGTTTCTCGACCAAAAAGGCCTCCTCCACCGTCGCGCTGGATTCCGCCGACTTAAAGACCCATTCGACCAGGGAGGGACTTGCCGGTCCCGACCCGAGCGACGAAGACGACCGATCGGAGCACGAACCCCCCTCGTACGACGGCGACACGCCGCTATTGCAGAGCCCGTTCAGAACCTCGTCACAGATACGGGAATCTTCCGCGTATCCGCCATAGTACGCGTCGAAATGACGGATACGGGGAATCTCCTCCAACAACTTCTCAATATCCTGCTCCTCAGGATCCCAGGCCATCGCCGCCGCGTCTTTCACCGCCCAACAACTCATAAGAATCGACGAACAAAACTACCCGAGAGGAGGAAGACGATTGTCGATTGCGAGAGCATTCGCAGCGAGAACAATCTCGGACGAGCCGAACTTGAAGAGGAAGCGAAAGACGACAAAAGCAGAAGAGGAAGAAGAGTGAAGCGCCAGACCTCAGCGAAGGGAAGGGGGTTTACACGGGCTTTATATACAGATAGAGGAAGAACAGTGGAACACGACACAGCGAGAGCGACGAGTGGAAGCGCGACACGCCACTTCGGATCTCGCTCTGGCCTACGCTCCCTCCCGTAAAGTTCTTTTCGGTAATCATAAAATTTAAAAAAAAAAAACGATATTTAAACAAGGAAGGATATTTATTAAATATTCTTCTTCTTCTTATGTTTTTGTCAGAGAAAAGAACGCCGATACGAATGCGTTCGCCGCTGAAATATCTCCTCCCGATGAACCCCTCCCTGTTTCCGTACCAGATCCTTAAAAAAAAATATCACACCTTTGTTAATTATACAAATAAAATGAATGATGTTGGATTAGGCCAAGATCCGAGATATTTGGGATAAGAATTTGATCAGGCCTTCAGGCTCAATTCTTAGTTACGCATTTAGAGTTTTAGACGGTTTTTAACGGTAAAAAAAACACATCAATTGTTGATTGGGCGGGCTATGATATTATTTTGAGAGACGACTCCTGTGAGTTTGCAGCCTTTTAGAGAGTTGGTGCCCGATGAATAAAATGTCTATTAAATCAAATTAATAATTTAGAAGTTATTAATTTAGAAATTTATTTTTTTTTTTTGAAAAATATATATAAATTAATTCAGATAATTTAATTTAATTAATTAAATCAAAAATATCAATCGGTTTATTATGTTGTTAGCGGTCGATTATAATATCAGATAAATGTTAGACATAAAAAATCGAGCAAATATTTAACAATCAATAGTTGTATTCGACTATTCATATAAAAAAAATTAATTATTTTAATTTTTATCAATTCAATTTATTTAATTTTTATTAAAGTTCAATTGATTAATTTTTTTTAAAAATAATTTATTTAATTCTCAGCTCGGAGTGAAGAGACTAGAAAAATGATCTAGTAGTTTCAGTGGCAAGGATGGGAATAGTTTGGAGGTAGAGATTGAGGCATCGAATGGCTTTTGTGAAAACCAGCCATGAATAAGGACAACAAACTGAATGAATGAATTCAGTAGGAATCTTAATGCATTAATGTCTATTTATCATAAAGATTTCATCTTTATGAAATCAGTAGGATGAAAAAATATTTCTCATACCATCTTGCATATGCCAAAAAAAAGTCGAGCAAGAACTCATTTTGTTTTCAAAATGTATGTATAAACAAATCATAGATTTCTTTTTTTGCTCATTCTACATAATCATAATAACAAAATTTGGAGAGCATAACAAAGGTAAACACCAAAACTTCCCCTGCATTAGTTACTTAATCACATCATAAACGGAATGATATTGAAAATTTTTAAATTCCTTCGAATCCCATCAAAGCCAATGAACAAGACTGGTCGAAAAATGGATACTACCTCACCTGATGTGGATGAAATTTGAAACTGAGAAGGAAGATAGAGTAGAACTCTGTACATAAGTTAGATGAATGCCAACTAAGGATGAACTAATATACCGTTCCGGTGTCATCCTGTACAATCACCCTGTTGTTTCTACAAGAATACACTATCCGATTTCTAAAATATTCTACACCCTTTGATCAATTGTGTTCGGCATTACTCATCAAATCACCAGAAATTTTCCAAAATCTTGTGTTTCATCAAGAGTCAGTCAACCCTACACATCAGGCAACAGAACCATAATGGCAAACTGCAGGGGCTGAAGTTAACCTGTCAGATAAGTTGGATACAGTCGACGCACATGAATTAACTTTGGTGATTCACGACATCCCGTCCTCATTTTTCTTATCACTTTCAAGTGTTTCGCCGTTCGCATCTCCATTAACAATAGGAAAATTAGTGTCATTAGAATGGTTCTCAGAGGTTGGTTCCTGAGGCCCAGTATACATATCAGTGTCCTCAAAATGGCTCTTGGAGACTGGATCCTGAATTCCATTTTCATTGTCTTGTGTTTCCTGGTGAGGCGTGTAGTGGCTAATCAGCTGCGCCTGTTACTCAAGAAAAGAAGTCAAATACTTGCCAGATAGTTTGAGAGAAAATAGCAAAAAGTTTAAGTTGCACACTGATTTGCAATCATACCTGGTAAAGCTGATGCATCCTAAAGTTAACTAAGCTATCCATCTCCTGGGTATCGCTAATGAAGTGAATTGTACCGCTTTCTCCAACTAGACGATCAGTAAAGGGACTGGTCTCGTCAAGATTTAGAGCCAACTTATCAGGCCTCTGAAGTAAAAGTTGAAAAGTTGGCTGCAATTCATAGCATTGTTCAAAGAGAGAGCGCCGGCAGAAAATGTACAGCCCCAAACGCGCACGTGACATTGCAACGATTAATCTCCTAACATCACGTAGATGGCCAACAAATCGAGTGCGTACAAGAGACAATAAAATAAAATCATTTTGTTGACCCTGGAATTTGTCAACTGTCATCACCTGCTAAGCAAAAAATAATAGTTGATTTGGATAATATTAAAGGATATTCTTAGAAAACTTAGTGAAGACTGGAAATTGACAAACTTGCCTTGCTCGGTGCTCCAATTCCAGATGTCATGCATCTCCTATTGATAACATCCCGAATCAGAAGCTTTTGACCATTGTATGTTGTCAAAATAGAAATTTTGCTGGCCGGGTATCCAAGAAGTCGCATATATATATAAACACTTACAATATACTCAGCCTCACCTTCATTCTGATAAAACCATGGAGAAGGGGCAGTTTCACCTTTCCCATGGTAATCAGGGACATCGATTAGTTGATATTCGAAGGAGAATCCAGCATTAGCTTTGTGAAACATAACTTCCTCATGTACATAGGGAAGATCACCAAGATTTCTGTATCTCCAATTATAAAGTTTGGCTATACTTGGACGAGCTCTGCCTTGGGCATTAAGCTCAATGTAAGGAACACCTAGACGAACAAACCTAGTGAATAAACTTTGATCCATGTGACTGTACTTTTGAAAAGCCATATTTTTTACAACAGGAGGTAGTTGGTGATGATCACCAATCAAAATGCAGCGTTTAAGCCGAGCATATCCATCTTCCTGGCGTTGAAGCAACATTGGAATAAAGGTCTCTATCTCGAGTATTTGAGCACTTTCTTCCATCAACAAGTTGTCATACTTAAAGCCCAATTGAAGGAAATCCTTCCTCTTCAAAGCTGCATGAGTACAGGTCATAGCTACAATCTTAGCTTGCTTAGTCATCAGATAATTTGCTCGATCAGCTGTTGATTTGAGCAACTCGAAGGCCCTGCACTCTTCAAGCTCCTGGAACATGGTAGATAGATGACGGAAGCAACCCTTAGCAGCCCTCATGTCTTTCACAAACGATTCACCTGTGAAAACAGGCTGGGGACTATTGGAGAAGAATTCTGTAAATGGAAAGCGGTCTTTCACAAAAGATGGCTTATCTTGATTCTGAGAACAAGAAGCTAAAAACTGCTCCCAGCGTGAGTAAACATGAAGCAACCAGAAATATCCAGCAGTTTCACAAGTGTACCCTACATCTTCAGGAAGCTTAAGGGATCTTGCAAGTCTCTCTACTTCACTTAGAAGCTCTAGCCGTCGCACAAGCATAGCATTGACACGACCTTGACGACTAAAATCCAAATCTGTTGCTAACTCTTGTTCACCTTGACCCAAACGAAGAAGATACCTGGCAGGTACATCTCTCTGACAGAAACACCAAGGTTAGCTCAGAACATTTTTTCAAAATAATAATAAAAAAACATAACACTAAGCATTTATATCAGGAATAAAGAAAAGGAAAGCTAGAGATTTAATCCCACATCAGTATTTTCCATACAGGATTTCATGTTTAGAGGCCTATATGTGATGGTTATCCCATAACCGTATATAATACAATATTTATTGTTCCTCCAATTCTATTTGATATCAGAACCTGACCTTTCAGGGTTAGAGTAAGTTTACAAGCCTGGTCACACTTGTTATTGATTTTGTGAAGGTGCAGGTACCAAATATCAAGGAACTATCTATACATAAGTTAGAAAGCTCTAGATTGGTAGGTTTGGGTTTCACCAAAGTACTGATGAGGATTATATATCTTAATGAACCATCATAGGTTGTGTGCTTCATTAATTACAAAAGTTATGTTTTATCTATGTGTATATCACATTGTTTTTCATTATTATCATGTTTTGTCTATATTTTGTTATGGCAGCTTCTCTAGTTAAATGTAACAAGTTGAAAGTAGATAGCATCTAGCTTGAAAACGAGCATTAAGAGTTGAAGGTTAATAAGCAACAATGTAGTGTGTTTGGTCCCACATTACTATTTTTTATTAGAGTTATATTTGGAGCCTTATATATATCCATCTAAAATTTATCCCATTAACATATAAAGAGCAGCCCGATGCACAAAGCTACTGCCAATGCGAGATCCCGGAGAGGGGTCGGACCATAGTGGATCCATTGTACACAGCCTTAACCTGCATTGCAAGAGATTATTTCCGCGACTTGAACCCATGACCACAAGGTCACACGGCCAACAACTTTACCTTTGAGCCAAGGCTCCTCACCATCCCATTAACATATGCATTACAATATTTCTTATTCCTCAAATTTTACAAAAATCAACAATATTCAAGATGCATAACCAAAGAGAAGATATACTATTATACTGCCAATGGAACAATCAAATAGAGAACAACTATGTCTAGCATATCAAAGTTAAGAAGTAGAGGATAATAAACAATGATATCCCATCAAAATTTATATCATATTTTGGAATGCCACTGGACTGAGCATTTGCTAGCATTTATTGGAATATCAAACAATTTGATTCAAAATTAGCTAGTGAAAACAAATTACAATGTTTTGAGGAGTGTGCATTTATTAAGATAAAGAAAATACCTCCATTATCTTCTCAAACAGGTCATTTAGAGCTTGATTGGAGTGAGTGATAATTAAAGTTCGCTGCGAAGGGCAATTATGATAAAGAACATTTAGAATTTGTACAGCAGTGTCAGTTTTCCCAGTACCAGGTGGACCAACAACCATTGTCAACCCAGGTTGGATACCTGAAATAATGGCTCCAATCTGCAAAAGAAACATAGATATGAAATAAGTAGTTTGGAGCAGTTAAGTAATGGCATGTTGCAAAGACCATATTAGAAGAAGATGAGAAGGTGAAAGATCACACAGAGGTTGTAAGCGATAAGAAGATAAAGGATCACTTAGAAAGAAGATTGTTCTAATGTTTCTTCAGAATTTGAATTGAAGGAAAGGAAGAGATGAAGCAATTTTATGAAAAGAAAAATAAAGAACTTCATCACTCTATCAGATTAAATAAAAATAAGAGAAAGCTACAAAAGTTTGTCTATTCATATTTTTTGAGATGTTATCATCAGTACCTGAGTCGGTGTAAACCTAACTGAGTTTTGCTTAGGCTGATCTTGGGGATAAGGCCCAGGATCAGGAGGGACATATGCCTCAGCAAAAACCTTTTCCTTCTCAACACCATTAGTGGTCATCTCATGATCATTTTGATTATTATTGTCGGTATTCTCATTCCCTAGAAGTGCACGAGAGTCACTCTTCATTGTTTTTGGAAGGCGAATGCGAAATGGAGGTCTTGGATGTAAATCCTCTGAACCGTCTGGCTTAACAAAGCAAACCTGCAAGTCATGAAACATATATATGTAACTTAAGGGGGTCATATCTCATATTGGCTCACTGCATAATCAAAGCAGAGTGGTCAAGGTACCTAATATTCAAACCATAATTTTTACCTGAAAATCTGGAAAGCTATCTGTCAAATGGTTGGCATCAAGAAAAGTGTCTTTAAAATCTACTACGTCCAAAAGATCAGGCATGTTATGCCATTGTGCAGAAGAAGGATTACCATAACCCAAAAAGATGTTATGCAACCAATCCGGAACTATGCAAGACTCATTCATAAGGTCTCTTATGGAGTCCAAAATTGCTTTGAAATTATTTTCTTTAGGCTTCCTCCGCATCAAAATGTTAAATGATCCATATACATCTTCTGCACCTTTTTCAGCAATATCTGTAACATCCATGTGATACTGTGCTGTGTCCAGAGCAATTGTCACTGTACGAAGATCACCCTTAGGTGGCTTCCATTCATCTCTTTTAATTCTACCAGTGAAATCATTCATAAGAACACCTTCTTCATCATGGATTTCAGTTATTTCACATCCACGTACATATTGAAGGCCAAGCCTCTGTGGGACAGATGACTTGGCGGCTTCCTCTGGACTAAGAGGTTCAAAAGAGGGTCTAATTGACAGCAAAAACAAGACATCATGTTCTTTAAGAGAATCCCATTCTGATCTGATATGTGCTCTATAACTTGAAATGCTATAAGTCACTTCAGCAGTAACAGAAGCTGGTTTGACTTCCCCAATGTTAGGTTGCTTAACTTCTGTAATTTTGAACTGCTTGATTGGAACAGCCATTCTTGACCAGCCACCAAATGCAGTTTCGCCCTCTCTATTAATGTAAGCTAGAAGATGAGGAACAGCTTCTTGAATATCCTCTCGTATTTCATATGTAGATTCTAATCGAAAAAGATTGAAGTTTCTTAGTAAATAATCATGTAGCGTTAGAAATTGCAGGTTAAGCTTAGGGAGAGCTAAGCATCCCTCTCCTGAATAATTGATACTTGGAACAAGACTCTCATCCCACATTATTTGCTCATTTGGGTAGAGAGGAAGTGTGTTTATGGCCTCCCTCTGTGACTGACGCTTCTCAAAACAAGAAATAACAACCTCAATGAGGAAATCAGCCCTATTACTCCATAGATCATCTCTTGAAACCAACTTGAGCTTTAAAAAATAAAACAACAACAGAAATAGTGTAAGTGTAACAACACACTTAGATAAGGCAAATGTTTAAGCTCACAAGAACAGGATTCAAATGGAGAAGTTAATTATCATTTGGCTTGTAAAACACAAAGTTGAATCAAGTACATGTAATTTCTATCCTTCTTTATTTGTAAAAACTAAAAACTATTGCTTCGCTAAGAGTTCTATAAAAGGAAATTGCACTGGCATTTGTTTCACTATCAAACACAAGAGAGATAGAGAGCAGAGGTAAAAGTGCAGCTAAATGCACATTTTACTCGATCTCCTTTATGCAAATTTAGTAGATGGTTTATGTTCCTAAAACAAACAAAGTAAAAAATCAATTGGGATTACTATCGCTGATGTGGAGAAGATGAAAAGTGGAAAAAGAATCTCTAGGGATAATCTTTATCCCATATTATTTTACACAGTTAAAAAGAGTACATACAAACTAGTTTTCAATAATTGCAATTTGCATAGCAAGCAGAATTCACTTTAAACCTACATCTAAGTGACATGATTTATATCCAAACTAATCCAAGAATGTATCGGGACATTGGTTAAAATCATGCAATTAATATTATGTATATTATGCACTAGCAGCAAGGCACAAGTAAAAAATTAGCAATTTTGAGAAATCTTCTAAAATGAAAATACTCTCTTATCCATAACAAGGGTGAGAGAAAGGACGAGAAATACCATTGAATGCACATCCTACTTGATCTCCTTTATGCAAAAAATAATTAATTTCATGGATAATTTCTGTTAGTAAATAAGTAACAAATAAAGTGAATTTCAATCATATTAACTTCTCCAGAAAAATGAACTTAACCCCATTATCTGATACATTTTGGAAGAACACAAAAATATTTCAATTATTTCAATTTCCTTAGTAAGTTGAATTGATTTAAACCTAGACCCATGTGAGATGATTATTACTCAACGGATTGAAAAAATGCCTAGACTAAACCATCTTATGTTAGTCTTGCTTAACAAAAGCAACACATTCATCTGTCAAAAAAGCAAGTCATCAAGGAATATATAGGGGTGACCAGAGTTTATTGAGTTGTGTATGCTAAGTGCTAATCAATTTACAAGCCATGAAGCAGTGATTACTGAAAAAAGCAACATAACAAGTAGGTAGGGAAATGCTCTAAAATCAGGCATGAAGATAAAAAAAAACCAATTGAAATGAAAAGCACAAAGAAAAGCCATGCTAGATATCACTAACCTTATCACAAACCAAGTCTTTCAGTTCCTCATCAGATAAGACTGATAGCTTCTTTTTAAGATCAGAACGCTTCTGAATTGCCCCAATGTTGCAAAGTGCAAGGTCTCGCAGCTAAGAGAAGCAGGAAAAAAAAAAAACTTAAACAGTAAATGCAATGCAAAGAAATTATAGTTCTAAATGAAAATTTGATTAAGATGGCCAAGAGAAGTACCTTAGGGATCTGTTTGAATGCTAATAGTTGAAAAGCTTGCAAACGTGAGTAGTGAGCAAGCAATATATCATCATCACTGAGTTGTGTCCCGACATGATCGTCAATTTCAAAGCATTCATAAAACTGTAGCAAGTCGACCAGCTGAGCAAAAAGCCGCCCCTTTTCATGGGCGTATAGTGCACTTAAGTGGCATTTGGAAACAACAGCAGCATCAGCAACAATTGACTTCAAAAACCTATTATATATCACAACCATAAAGCCCTTATACAATCAGATACAAAATCATCGTAAGATGTTAAAAATGCAATGCATATACCCATGGAAAAAAAATACCAAGAAGTTAGCTAGCAGAGAAATTTTGCCAATTAGTTAAGTTAACCCAATATTACTGGTTGTGATAGAGACGATAATTTAGGATTGAATATATTGTCTAAATTGGTCAGCTGAATGACCCCATCACAGCACAACTTGTGAATCTATCAGACCTAATACACCATCAACCTTCAATAAACACCAAAAAGCAATCTAATATGTTCTTCCTATGAACAATTTGCGGAACTAATGATTTTCTCAAAATAAATAAATGACGAATCAGATGTAAATTAGAAATTAAAGTGAAAAAGACAACAATACCTCCTGGTTGGAAGTTGGCTCAAAAGATCAATCAAGAATTCCATAAATCTCTCACAGTATAAAACAGACAAATCATCAAACAGATTGTCGTGTGAACCACTAAGCACAGTTTCTTCATGACCACTCTGATTTTGATGAATGACCTTTGAATCAAGAATCTGGCAGACATGTTTCAATTAAAATTGACTAAGAGACCAAATTATATCTATCAATTGATAAAGTTGAAATAAGTACCTCCAAGAATTCTTCAATTAGGTTTTTGAGAAATCGCACTTCAAGCCTGTTTGATGGATCAACTGGTTGCCCTCCTTTTTTGGCTTCTTTTGCTTCTTTCTTGGTCATTCTTTTCCACTTTTTGATTAAGTGAGGATTAAGGCATAATTCCATCTGTATAAGGACTTAAAAAGGTTAATTCGTACTAATAACACGCTCAAAATCATTATAGATGTGCATAGAATTTGTTAACTTCACCTGAAATCTACCAAAAGATAATTTATGCCACAACTGCAAACTCACTAACTTGAGAACATTGTCACTGACAATTTCATCCTCCAAACTCTGTTAGTAATCATACATCACATAAGCATAAGATGATATGATACAGCAAAGAATCCAAGACAAAATGATCACTAAAACTTAACAAAATTAAACCTTATGGTATAATATGTAAATTTTTATATATTTGTCTTGAGTACATAGGGGGAAATAATATAAGAAGGTGATGATCTAAAGAAATGATCACATAAACGCGACCAAAAAACTAAGAATTTAATGGTAGCATTGCAGCCCAGTTTGTAGTGGGATTTAAATTACTTGCGAATGAGGATTCACCTAGTAGCAACATGCATGAGCATGCAATTCAGGTAAATAATGACTAATTTTAATTTAAAATTTTGCTCTTGGAAAGCAAAGAAGATATGACTGCATACCTGAAAAGCATTAATCATGAACAGCAAGTAATTCGTCTTCTCTGCTATATTTAAGACTCTTCCCTACAGGTGCGCAGATCGAATGTAGTGTTAACGAACTTGAAAGGCAAGGAGCAAAGTAAAATTCCAGGCTTGTGAACATAAGAATGAGCAAAAAAAACCAAATTCCTAGAGTAGATAATAAGCGCGAAGTCAAGACAAACAGTGCAAATTCGAGGCTAATAAAAAAAGCAAACCTCTTCCTTCAGCAGCAGAACCCTTCGTAAAAAGCCGCTAAATGCATTCTTCCGGTCATGAAAACAAATCCATGCAGCAACATTCTCCCGGAACTATAAAAAGCATGAATTTCGACAACAGTGATAATATGGAGAAAACAAAATTACTTTTCTAACTATTCCTCGAATCAAAACATCAATCCAGTCAAACCACGCACCTTCTCATTAACCATTAAAATCATCGACATCACGTGCTCAAACGTGGAGGAATCAGGATCAAAGTTGGGCCAGAGATAGTTTTCCAAGTACTGGCTCACTTCTAGAATCATCACCCTTTGTAGCGGCACAGTCTTCCTGCCGTCACCGGACACCAGAAGCTCGGTCTCATATATCTCCTTCACCAGCTCAGGATCGAACTCCCGCGAGGAGGCGCTCCCACCAGCAGCCTTCAGCCAGTTATCCGCTGCTATCTTGGTGAGCCGGTCTCGCTGGATCTCGAGTAGGGTAATTGAACTGGAGACACCCACGTTCGGGCGCTGCTCCGGAGGCTTCTCGATAAGATTCTCTGTCACCGGTTCTTTCCCAGGATCGACAGGGTATTCCGCCACCCGGTGACGCCGGAAGTCGAAGGTGCCGGTGCCGAGGACCTTTGGCATGGCGGATCCACTAAAGAGAAGGTTCCTGGAGCAGAGCTGACGAGGAGGAAGAGAGTGTGAGGTCGAGGAACGGTGCTAAAGAGGAGCAGGCGGGCGATCGCAAAACCCTACCACACTGTCGATTTAGGGATTCACTTAAATGACCTTATTCTTACCAAAATTATAATTCCACCACTTAAATTTAAAATAATTTTTTACTTTTTCATTGGCACTGAATATTTATTTTTTTAAACCGACTAATACTGTAGAGGTCCGATTTTATAGAAAATTTTCTATTAGAATAAATCAATAAGTATTTATAGAGTCCCGCTCGTCCAAACCTTCAGTATTTTTAAATCCGCTTGAAAAATACCTTTAAAATAATTTTTACCCTAGGATAAGGTGTTGTTTAATAAAAAGATAAATGGTAAAAGAGTGGGGATATTTATCATACTTTACAGACATAGTTAGAGAAAGAATGGATTTTAAATCGATCCATGATTTTTCTTAAACTTTTAGTTCATCTAAAATCGAGAGAATTAATTTTCATTTCCACTTATATGATGTCCAAATAGCTATATTTAAATAATCCTTTCAATATGTTATCGTGTAATTAATTTTCTCTTTTAAAATATTAAAATAGATCATTAAATTTATTAATAATATGGAACGAGGGAATTTAAAGTAGAAAAATAAAAATAAAAAATAATATATATATATATATAACTTTGGAAGCAACAGATGATATCATTCATCACAAATGATTTAGTATCATCAACTCTGTGGTAAAATAAAGGTATGCGAATTATGAGAAATATTTTTTCTTGTACGATGGCTCTTTACACAGGAGAGGTCAAATGCCTAATAAAATATTTTATACCCGCTAGGAATTGATCTCAAGAACTATTGAAAGTAACTACCTACCAATTCAATTGTGTTAACTTATGGGGACAAACCAACCTCTCGTGGGGTCGTAACTTGAGGCCGTTGACTGTGGTTATGTGGGGCTATCGTCCATGATCATATAAGGTATAGTTACTGTAGGACCGTTGTGCATGGACGAATCCAGATAAGGGCTATCCTGGGCTATAGCCCAGCCCTTATCTGGAAAACTTTTACCACACTTTATTTTGTTGCATCCTTTAGGAAAGAAGGTTATGATAAATTAAGAATTATAAGTTAATTAGCTCGGCTATGAATTTTGATTTTTTTTAATAATTATTTAGTTAAGATTTTCATAATCCCTTTTCTATGATTTTATTACAATCTAACCGTCAGAAATGATCCAGATAAGTCTTATCTTCATAATTCTTTTTAGCTATAATTTTTTTATTACTATATAAAAATTTGGTTGACTATTAGATTTTTTTAACAAAATAAATAAATAAATAAATTAAATCAATGAATACGAAGTGAAGATACTGACTTAAAATTAGATTTGGATCAAACAAAATTCATTGGTTAGGCACAGAGATAAAAAAGTATATTGGTCTATATCAGACTTGATTTCAACTTGATTTGGCTAAATTATGGTCAACCAATTTTAATTGAGCTAGATTGGTTCAATCATTTAAAAATTGTGGAAAAAAAAATCTATTTTCTCTTCTCTTTTCTTTTTATTCTCTTTCGCGCACAACCTCACTTCCATTGCCTCCATGCACTAGCTTCTTTTTCTCTCTCGCTCCCACTGCTTCACACATAAGCCTCTGGTGCTGACTTTTTTCCCTATTTTTTTTTCTCAATAGTAGTTTAATTATTTTTCTCTTCTCCTCCAACAACTCTATTTTCTGCTAACTCTTCTTAAGAACAATAACCCTCATTTTTCTTCTCCAACAAAGCAATCTTTATTTTGTTTTTTATTGTTGTCGGTTCTAGTCAAGACTTAAGATCAAGCCCACCCTAATTCTAATTTCTGGATCCGTCCCTGCCGTTGTGGGCCGGTTAGGTACAGAAGTCGTCAATTAATTCTGTAATATATAACTATACCAAACTCGTGCATAATTTAACTTGACTAAACACAATTAATAATAACTTAAACATAAAGTAAAAGAATACGAGATTACACAAATATTTACTTGGTTTGGGATCAGAGGGTCGCTACTCCAAGGCAAATGAAACGCTATCAAAATCTCCTTCCTTGGAGGCGGAGAAGTCTCGTACAAGTGTTGCAGCATAGAACTTTGAAAGCACATAGTAATAGAAGATTACAAGTATTTGGTCTTACTAGAACTACAAAGCATAGCTCTATTTATAACTTTTTAAAGTTATATCTCCGTCGCTGTTTGGGGCGCCTTACTAGAACTACAAAGCATAGCTCTATTTATAGCTTTCTAAAGTTCTATCTCCGTCGCTGTTCTTGGAGCCTGGACCCGTCCGGGAACCCCCAGGCGGTCAAACTTTA
>JBAMIE010172754.1:0-14801 GCA_037177295.1 Kaempferia parviflora | reverse complement strand
ACCCTAATCCCCCTATAGGTATAAATATAACCTCTCGTGCAGGCTAAAGGTACGCAATATTATTCATCAACACTGCTTTTTTCCACTTTAGAGTTTCTTCTCCTTCACCTTGGGCTAACTTGAGCGTCGGAGGACTAAACAAGGAGAAGAATCTCCCTGTTTTGTTCCTAACGTTTCTCTTTGAGTTCTTGGTGCGCAGGAATCTGACAATCTTCATCATTAACTCCAATTCTACGTGGACAATCATCCTTTCCGTTGTCCGTCTACTCACTTACAGATAAGATCAGTCCCAATTCTAAATCTGTTAACAGGATCTAATAACTTAGGATCAATTAAGCATTAAGACAATTAACCAATTGTAAAATTTTCGTTATCCTACATTGGCGGGTGGCCATCAGCCTCTGTCCGGGAGAGAACGGGGGCTAGGGATCGGCAGTGGCCTGCCACGACGGCGTGCACAACAACCTGACTTCATCCGAGGAGGCAGTGGCTGTTCTAGGCCGACGGCGAAGCTTGGCGACGACTCTTTGAGGCGGCGCATTAAACATCCAGACGATAGGGCACAGAAAAGGAGGTAACGTCGGCGGATGCTCGGCGACATGGTTTGACGGTGACGGCGGCTCCTCCCCCAGCCGATGGTGAGGAAGCAACAGTTGATTTTGTGGCGCGACATCGCACAGGCTAAGGAAAAAGGAAGGAGGAGGAGATAGTCGGAGCCGGCCGAGATAGGTGAGAGGGAGAGGACTCGACTTCGGCCCCTCACGGCGACACCAGCGACCGCTCACCGAATGGCTTCGACGGTTGCGCACACACGACGGTTGTGCGGATGTGGCTGTTGCCACGGAAGAAACGAACGGGACAAGGGAAAAAGAAATATGAAAGTTAGTGTTTGATTTTCTGTCACATAGCTTTTATATAACTCGTCCCTTAGATACAGTTTTCTAAATTGGCCTTATATTTTAACCCTTTATCTTCGTAAAAATTAAATGACTTCAAAAAAAATTAAGAAAAATTTAATAAAATCCCAATAAATTCTATAACCCTATTTCTTGATTAATTATCCATTAATATTTTATTATTTTCCTAAATAAATTTAATTAGTTTAAATTTTAATGATTTTAAATCCTTTTCATCTAGTGTGTGTGTATATATATATATAACTCGGACAAAAATCTAGCATTGTCTTCTTCTCTTTAAACGCATGGGTAAAATTTTGGTCTCTCTCTTCATAGACTCCCTGCTTTAACCAAAGCCCTGAACCTCTTTCTCGTCCACATCCCTTCTTTTAAAATCAAAGCTCTAAACCCTCTTTCTCTCTCATCCCGCTCCTATCTTCCACAGCCGCAAACCCTAGACTCAGGCCACCTTCTTCGGCGATCATCTCGCGTGTTTGGAACTAGGGTTGTCGTCCAATTTGTACTGTTTAACTCCCTCCTTTCTCTCCCGATTTTTGCACTTGTTTTTTAATAGCACATTCCACGGGAGTTTCAAAGGTATATTTAGTGTTTTTCTTAATGGAATCTATCAATGTTTTCTTTTATCCCTCGAATTTTTAAGATACAGTTGAGTTGTTGATTTTCAAACATGATGGTGCTGGTTTTAAAAAATGAGCACATAGGTGCTGAATTTAAAAAACTAGCACCATCGTACTAGTATTGTGCAAATTAGAAGGGAAGTCCTATGAACATGTTTTAACAAATGGTCATATTATTGCTGGTTTTTGCAAACTGACTACAGCGTTGTACTGGTATACAAAAAACCATTTACGACCAACGTTATAGCTGTAGGACCGTTGCGGGCCGGTTAGACGGAGGTCGACGATTAATCCTATAAACAAAAACTAACAACTTTTCTCGGACAATTATAGCTTAACCAAACACAAATAATATTAATTAACTAAATCAAAAGTAGTACGAGACAAACAGGGAATTTACTTGGTTTGCGATCCAGCTTCTAGCTTCATTGATGCTCTTGATGTTCCTTGGAGCTTTTTATGCAAAATTTGGCACGAAATAGTGCTCAAAACAGCACAAAGACAGTGACTTTCAACTGAGCACAGTAGCAGAATTCAGCTCACTATTTCAAGTTCTTTTTCTTCACTTGCATTATCCATCATCATTTGTTTTTATCCATTATCAAACTCTATTCAATTGTCTTCTTGGTTGGGTATTATCTACCAATTTCGGCACACTTTTGACACCAAAAACAGCTTGTACAGCAGCTTGTACAGTGATTTTACAGCTTGTACAAGTAAGCTTCTTTGTGCCATTTGAGAGCTTCATTTGAGTGTTCTTTTCACTTTGATATCATCTACCACTCCTTGGCTTGCATTGTAGCATTGTATGCTAAAAGAAACTCATTACAAATCAGCAAGAAAAATCAAGAACAGTATGCATTTGTGAAGTCAAAAACAGTGCCATTTTAGCTTAGCTCACTACTTCTCCAATTAAAGTTCTCTTCTATCAGTTTGAAAACCACAATAAAACTTCCACAAACCATTTGTTATCCAAAATTAAACCTTCTTAATTGATTTCGGAATTTTTCCATTCTTCCTCCAAAATCTTGATACTCAAATGGCACGAACTTGCTCTTTTTTTGCTTTTGAATGAATGATGAGTAGCAAAAATGTATTATCTGTTAGAATTGGAATACATCATGTATAAGCAAAAGGAGGTATCTACATTATGGATCTAGCTATTATCAATCTTGAGACAAGAAGGGAAAAAATCGATACGATTGCATAGTGAAAACTTATACCTAAATCCATAGCAATCGATTAGCCTTACTTGTCGCTAGAACTGCTGCGAATGCAACGAAAGTCTTCCACAGGATAAGGCCAGCAACTCTCGTCTTCTCTCAATGGGGAAGAAGAAGCAGCAAGAGGAAGAAGATTTGGTTCAGCATGCCCTAATTGAACGAAATCTCATCCTTTATATACTTGGCCCATCCAATGGGGACTATCCACCATAAAAGCTCATTCTCATTAACATCCCATTAATGTTAATGAATCGGGTTGATGGATCTACACATTGAATCCACATCATTAAATCTAAACCCTCTTTAAATGCAATGATGCATTAGATCACTTAATTGGGTTTAGTTATCTTAATGGCAATTAGTTGTATATGTGTGTTAACCAAGTGTGAGCCCACCAAATAGAGATTGAGTTCACTCATGTGAGCTCAATTGGATTTGGTCCACCCATGTGGACTTAATCCTACACATATTTCTAATTAAACCTCCCTTTGCTTCAAAGTTTAGAATCCGTAAGCTTTGTTAAGCTTTCACAGAATTCTAATCCATGAAACAACACCATTTTCGGCCTTGGATTCACTGAATCACTGCCCTCTTTGAACAATATTGATTAATGATGGCCCCTTGGCACAACCAATGTGTTGGGTTGTTTTAAAGATCCTGACTCGCTCACCACTGCAGGCAGCCTGTTGGAAAAGCTCCAATCCTTATGCCCTGGAGTTCCAACAAATCTAGGGTCCCAAATTTTTCTTGTTGATGTAAGTAAACATAAACTGAGCATCAGCATATGCATTGGAACAATATAAGTTAAAGCAAAATTTTCCATCCAAATAAATATCTTCTTAAATAAAACTACAAGTAGAGAAGACCTACCTTTGGAGCACGAAAACTAAAGAAGACAAGGTCTTCTTCCCACGATTAACTGTTGTTGCTTCTGCTGCACCATGTGTCTACTAATGACTTTCACAAATTTGTCAGTTAGGAATATTGATCCAGAATTTATGATAAAATTTCAAGACATTTGACATGAACTTCAGGTTCTCTCATATATGGTGTGCAACAAGGCTTAGATATTCTGGATTTATGTGGATTGGTATAGTTTTCTGTCGGATCCATATCTCCCACTTCTCTTAGTAAAATGTTTCAGAAGCTGAAGATACTCTCACTCTGAATAAGGCAGTCAATTTAGCTGAAGTTTGATGGAGGATAGGATTGAGGCTATGATTGTGCATTGATTTGATATCTGATCTCAAAGTTCATCTTGGATTTGATGGATCAAGCCCAAGTAGATATATGTGTTTATGTAAACATGTGGGAATTAACAGGGTGATGCTTTTTAGTGAACTAAGTTTAGACTATAGCTTGTTCAAACAATTTTTGTTTCCAGAGATCTAGCTTAAATGCTACTCTGCCATCTTGGAGAGCAGTTCTACTAGGAGACAAACTTCACGATTATCTCAAGGCTTTCAATCCTATGCTTTGTTTGTGTTCCGTGCAAGTCTTTGATGCATTCAGACTCTGAGATGCAACCCTTATGGCCATTGATAATAAGTGGAAGAGATTGCCTTTCGCTAACATTCAGTTCCATTAATATGTATACATATTTTATGGTTTCTCTACATGCTTGACATTTGTTTGATTGTGGATGACAGAGCTCAAGCTTCTCTGCCTGGCTTCAAGGTTCTTCCACTCCGCCAGTTCGGAACATGGGGATCATTAATAACTGAAGAGTTTGATCCTCAAAAGGACACTTATGTTCTGGTAGTAGCGATGCCTTACAATTTTGCTTATTGTGAATCCAATGTTTGCACAAGCATTTAGAAAAATACGAACACATTGATACTAATGGCGTGCAACTATACATCAGTGTGTTATTCTATATACATATTCATAAAATTCATGTATATTTTCTCCTTAAATTTTTGTGCTCGAGTTGAATTCTTTGCTTGTTTTTCATGGTCACTTAAATTTATCATTCTGAATGGCAGTGTCACCATGGTGTGCGGTCTCTTCAAGTAGCCCAGTGGCTACAGACGCAGGTAACCCATGCATCAAAAGCCATTACCTTCCATTTTAACACATTGGTTTTCATCAATTTGTTTGTGTTTTTTTGGACATTAAGTTTCTTTTTATCATAACATACATGCTTTATTATCTTTACGGTCTGTTCATGTTGATGAAAATTTGCCTGGTGTTCGTGTTTCTTGCAGGGATTCAAAAAGGTCTTCAATGTAGCCGGAGGAATTCATGCTTATGCTGTCAAAGCTGACCCATCAGTTCCAAAATATTAAGCGTTTTGGCCTTTAGCTTTTAGTAGCTCTTGTTGAATGGAGATCTTGTGTACGTAAAAGTAATTTGTCGTTTGTGTTATCTTTTTTCTTTCTTGTTACCTGTTTGAGTATAATAGGTCATGGGATAATAGTGTGCAAGTCATCAACAATCACATAGCAGTGACAGAAAAAAACTGAACATTCTCCATAAATATTTTACTTCATCAGAATTGTTTAATTGTCATGGTTAATTCATTCAGTTCGTCTTTGTGAAAATGCAATTTGACAATTTTCTATTCTTAGTAAACAATTTTCTATTCTTTGTTTTTGGTTATAACAATTATATATTCTGTTGGATACTTGTTCGTTGAGTACTTGATTTTGTTCTGTGCAGAATCGTCTCAATTCGAATAAATCAGTCGACTGATTTTAAAATCAGTTGAACTGATTTATTTTTTTTAAAATCGATCGGTTGATATATCAAACGATCTCGGATTTACATGAAGTTATATCCTATGTGTTCTTCTACCTCTTATGATTATATCTATACTCTCAAATGTCAATTTGATCTAGTATATTGAGAGTAATGAATTTTTGAACATGAAAGTATTTTAAAATTTTAATTCTTGTTTAAACATTCATTGTTCTTAATATATTAGGTTAAATTGATATTTGAGAGTATGAATATAATCAAGAGAGGTAGACAAATACATAACAACTAGTTTAATATCAATCTGAGGTCATTTAGTCAATCAATCCATTTTGCCATGTTCAAAAAATCATTATTCTCAATATATTTTGTCAAATTGATATTTGAGAAAATGAATATAATCAAGAGAGCCAGACGAACATATAAAATCTAATTTTATATTAATCCGAGATCATTTGGTTCATCAGCTGATTTTGCTCAAAATCAGCTGATGGATCAAACGACCTCGGATTGACATGAAACTAGTTCATATATTGTTCAGCTAATTCTCTTGATAATATCCATGTCTTCAAACATCAATTTGACTCAATATATTAAGAATAATGATTTTTTAAATATGAATTGAAATTTTCAAACACAGTTTAAAAAATAATTATTCTCAATATATTATATCAAATTGATGTTTGAAGGCATGAATATAATTAGGAGAGGTAAATGAACATATAAGAATTAGTTATATATCAATCCGAGGTCGTTTGGTCAATTAACCAATTTTTGAACATAAATTAAAATTTTCAAACATATTCGTATTCAAAAAGTTATTGATCTAAATTTATTGGGTCAAATTGACATTTGAGGGCATGTATATAATTAGGAAAACTAGCCAAACACATTGGAACTAGTTTCATCCATCAGCCGATTTTGGTCAAAATCAGCTGATGGACTAAACGATCTTGGATTGATATGAAACTAGATTTTATATGTTCGTTTACCTCTCTTAATTATATCCATACGCTCAAACATCAATTTGACCCAATATATTGATAACAATGAATTTGTGAACACGAATTAAAATTTTCAAACATATTCATGTTCAAAAATTCATTACTCTCAATATATTGGGTCAAATTGATGTGTGAGAGCATGAGCATAATCAAGAGAGATATACGAACACATAGAAAGTAGTTTCATATCAATCTGAGATCATTTGGTTTATTAGTCGATTTTACTCCGAAATAATATGAAACTAGTTTTTATGTATTCGTCTACCTCTCATGATTATGTTCATGTTCTCAAACATCAATTTGACTCAATATATTGAGAATAATGAATGTTTAAACATGGATTGAATTTTTCAAACATACTGGTGTTATAAAAATTATTGTTCTCAATATATTTTGTCAAATTGATATTTGAGGGTATGTCTGTAATCAAGAGATATAGACAAACACATTGGAACTAGTTTAATATCAATCCGAGGTCATTTGGTCCATCAGCCGATTTTGCCCAAAATCGACTGATGGACCAAACGATCTCGGATTGACATGAAACTAGATTCTATATACTCGTGTACCTCTCTTGATTATGTCTATGTCTTCAAACATCAATTTGACCCAATATATTAATAGTAATGAATTTTTAAATACGAATTAAAATTTTCAAACAGATTCATTTTAAAAAATTCACTACTCTCAATATATTGGATCAAATTTACATTTGAGAGTATGAATATAATTAGGAGAGGTAGAAGAACATATAGGATCTAGTTTCATTTCAATTTGAGGTCGTTTGGTCCATCAACTGATTTATTTTATAAAAAAATTTGTTCAATCTGAGAGTAATGAATGTTTGAACACGAATTGAATTTTTCAAACATACTGGTGTTATAAAAATTATTGTTCTCAATATATTTTGTCAAATTGATATTTAAGGGTATGTCTATAATCAAGAGATATAGACAAACACATAGGAACTAGTTTAATATCAATCCGAGGTCATTTGATCCATCAGCCGATTTTGCCCAAAATAGACTGATGGACCAAACGATCTCGGATTGACATGAAACTAGATTTTATATGCTCGTCTACCTCTCTTGATTATGTCTATGTCTTCAAATATCAATTTGACCCAATATATTGATAGTAATGTATTTTTGAATACGAATTAAAATTTTCAAATATATTCATTTTAAAAAATTCATTACTCTCAGTATATTGGATCAAATTTATATTTGAGAGTATGAATATAATCAGGAGAGGTAGAAGAACACATAAGATCTAGTTTCATTTCAATCTGAGGTCGTTTGGTCCATTAACCGATTTATTAAAAAAAAAATCTGTTCAACTGATTTGTTCGAATTGAGATGATTCTGCATATAACAAAATTGATTTGACTGGTAAGAGTAAAATAGAAAATAAATACATGATTTTATCATTTTAAAATTTACCTATATGATTTGATAATTTTAAAACTTTACCTATAAAATTAGACGCTTATTTATTGCTGTCTCAAAACAAATCGTACTTAACTACTGCAACGACAGATTAAGGCTCACGTTATGAATTGATTTGGTTTTTACTGGGGAATTCTGCCACAAATTGGTGGTTGTGTTAAAACACAAAACCGGCAAATTTGCTATTTTAATAGCCACAACCTGTTGCTTCCCGCCAATCTCTCGTATCCTCTGTTCCTGCTTCTTCCCCCTTTGCAACTTCCCTTCTCTAGTTGCGCTGCGCCATCCATATCTCCATGGACGCTCCTTTCTCCATCGCAAGACTCACTCTCCTTTCTCTTCCTTCTCTTCTCCGATATTCGGCTTCACGATGGGCAATTGCTTCTCCCATGGCAACAAGAGAAAGTCCCACCGCCATCCCGTTTCTCCACCGCCCTCTACCTCCCCTCCACCCACTTCTGTGTCTCACATCAATCACGGCACCGACAGCACCTGCAATGCCAATCACACGGCAGCCCAGCCGCAGCCGCAGCCGCAGCCACAGCCGCAGGCTCCACTGAAGGCCGCCACTGTGGGCTTCGTGCTGGGGCTGCCGATGGAAGACATCCGTGACACGTACGAGATCGGAAAGGAGCTGGGCCGCGGCCAGTTCGGCGTCACCTACCTCGCCACCCACAGGGCCACTGGGGAGCAGTTCGCCTGCAAGACCATCGCCAAGCGCAAGCTCATAGACTTACAGGATATTGAGGACGTGCGGCGGGAGGTGGTGATCATGCGCCACCTCTCCGGCCAGTCCGGCTCCATCGTGGAGCTGAAGGGCGCCTACGAGGACAAGCATTCGGTGCACCTCATCATGGAGCTGTGCGCCGGCGGTGAGCTCTTCGACCGCATCATCGCCAGGGGGCACTACACCGAGCGGGCGGCTGCGGCGCTGATAAGGACCATCGTGCAGATTGTGCACACCTGCCACTCGATGGGGGTGATGCACAGGGACCTCAAGCCGGAGAACTTCCTCTTGTTGAACCAGGACGAGGATGCCCCGCTCAAGGCCACCGACTTCGGCCTCTCTGTCTTCTTCAAGGAAGGTTAGGAATTCATCGACATATCTAAAATTCAAGGGTTACTAACCTTTGACGATTGATTCATCGTGTAGTTACTTTTGCACAGGAGAGGTATTCAGAGACATAGTTGGCAGCGCATATTACATAGCACCTGAAGTCTTAAAGCGAAGATACACCCAAAAAGCTGATATTTGGAGCACTGGGGTGATGCTTTATATTTTCCTCAGTGGATCTCCTCCGTTTTGGGCTGGTAAACTTGTTCCTGATTTGTTTTTGCTCAAATATGAGTACATGCTAACCTGCATGATCTTTAACGTTTCTTCCACCAGAGACAGAACGAGGGATCTTCAATACCATTCTGCGAGGAGAGATTGATTTTGCATGCGATCCGTGGCCCAACATCTCATCTGGTGCAAAAGATCTTGTGAGGAAGATGCTAATGTCAGATCCGAAGAAGAGATTAACAGCTATGGAAGTTCTAAGTGAGTAAATTTACCTTTTTGGTGACTGGTGCATGCTCCAGTTACCCTGATATTTTCTTCTAATTATTTTTTTTCCCAATCCATGGCAGACCATCCTTGGATCAAGGAAGACGGAGATGCACCTGATACTCCACTTGATATCAATGTACTGAACAGATTAAAACAATTCCGAGCGATGAACAAGTTCAAGAAAGCCGCATTGAAGGTAAACAAAAACTATGCATGTATATATATACACACAGAGATGTGCATCTTTTGAATTGTTTTTAATTAATTCCTACATTACATGGTTTTGGTTTCTGTAGGTAATAGCAGGCTGTCTATCAGAGGAAGAGATAAGTGAACTGAGTGAGTTGTTCAAGAGTATGGACTCTGACAATAGCGGATCAATAACACTAGAAGAATTGAGGAAAGGTCTTGCCGATCAAGGAGCAAAGCTCTCAGAGAGGGAACTCACATTGTTGATGGAAGCTGTAAGCTGTACAAATTCACCGATCAATATATAGTTCTTGTACAGGAAACTAAGAAACTCTGACTATCACAATGATACTTCGTCCAGGCTGATGCGGATGGAAATGGAACTATCGATTATGAAGAATTCATCACTGCAACCATGCACATGAACAGGGTGGACAGAGAAGAGCATCTCTACACAGCATTTCAATTCTTCGATAAAGATAATAGCGGGTGAGATCGAGTACAAACTCATTTCAATTTCATAGAATTGGGCGACATCTAACGTCGTCTTCAATATAATATAGTTTCATTACAAAGGAAGAACTCGAGCAGGCACTGAAAGAGAAGGGAATGTACGATGGGAAGGAAATCAAGGATATTATTTCTGAAGCCGATTCAGACAATGTAAGTAAATATAACAACAAAGTACCTAAATTTATATAGTTTCTCTACTGAATTCATTAATTCATTAATTCTTTTGTTTTTCATTTGATGTTGTGGTTTTTAACTTGCCACATGTACAGGATGGAAGAATTAACTACGACGAGTTTGTGGCCATGATGCAAAAGGGAAACTCTGAACGTAAACTAAAGTCAAGGAGGAGAAGTGGAGCTTATGTTTGATTTGAGGGAAAAAAGAAAGGAAGGAGAGGATCTATTCTTTGTAAAGATTGGGGGACATTGGCAAAGACATGGAAATACTGAAACACTTCGCCGAGGGAGAAGCTTCCCAGCAACACACGTACGTTCGTGTATTATTATATTCATTCATTGCTGTTCGTTGTGGCAGAGATCAATCCATGTATTGTGTCTCAATGATTTGCTTGAAATTAATGGATTTGTGTATTAAAGAGAAAATTTCGATCTTTTATTTCGGAGTGAGATGCGCAGACGTTATTCACCTACAATTGATGTAAATGTGTACAGACAAATAGTTAACGATAATAATGATGTATAATATAATTAAATTTCTAGATGATAACCGGATCTTTAATTTTGCGCGTCTCACTTCAAAACAACATATTGAAAAACAAAGATAAAATGAGGGCAAATCAATTAACTCACGTTATCTAATTATTTGTGATCCTGTCCAGAATGTTGAGATCGGGATCGAAAGTCTTCTAATAGAAAAAGATGGAGATGGTGAAACTTTGGGTATGCTAATGGGGTGGAGATTTGAATCAAAGGGAAAGAAGGTAGAAATAGGGATATTAGGGAATAAAGTAAGGAATATGTTGAAGGTTGATGAAGTGAGGTGGGGCTAAAACTTGCTCAAGAGTGGAAATAAAATACTGCAGAGATTAAGAGAGTATTGTAGAAATTAAGAAGAGGAAAAAGTTAGTCATTTTTTTAAATCTCAATAGTGCATGAAAAATAAAAAGTACAAATCTTTATATAGAGAATATAAATCCTAAACTGAAAAAAAAAACTAAGTCTAAGAAAACTAAGTCTAAAAACATATATAATCTAACATTCCCCCTAAAACTCACGATGCTACAGCTAGAAGCATTGAGAGTTTGTCAGACAAAAAATGGAAGCGCGAAGTAGAATGAGCCTTGGTAAATATATCTGCGATCTACAGCGAGGAAGGAACAAAAGGCAGCACGATAGTGCCAATCTGTAGATGATGACGAGTGAGATGACAATCAATCTCAATTGCTTCGTTCTCTCATGAAAAACTGTATTGTGCACAATCTGAAAAGCACTTTGATTATCGCAATATAACAGAGTAGGTTTGTAAAGAGAGATACTCATATCCGCAAGCAACCAACGCAACCAAACTATCTCACAAGCAGTTGAGGTCATGACACGATACTCGACTTTTGTGGAAGATCTAGAAATAACATCTTATTTCTTACTCTTCCAATAAATGAGAGAATCACTAAGAAACACACAAAAACTAGTGGTAGATTTACGATCTGTAGGATCATCAGCCTAATCAACATCATAGTATGCACGCAATTCCAAAGATGAAGTAGAGGAAATAAAAGACTAACGATAATAATGATGTATTCAAAACAACATATTTTAAAAAACAAATATAAAATGAGGGCAAATCAATTTGTAAAATAACACGTGTTATCATCGAAATATTTGTTCATATAAGAAAACATTAATGTTTTTCTTTAAATGTCTAGATGCACGTAATAATGAACAAAATCTTTAGTTACAAAGGCTTTAATTGATTTAAGAATCGTCTTGGACTTTGAAAATAGATATAAATAAGAGCAAATTCCGATTTATTTTTTTATGAAAATAAATTCTTAGATAAACATATGAATATTACCTAGAGTATTTAAAAACTCATAATTTTTAAAAAATATTTAGATTTGAAGATACAAATTAATACAAAAACCTAACTTATAATTTAAAAATTAATAGATATTATTAAAATTATTAAAAAATATTGTCTCCATGAGAGACGAATTTGGTTTTGCCGAAATCACATCTTAGCTAAATTAAGCTTCACAAAAATCCCTAACTGTCATTGTATGTGAAATAATACCCATATCGATATTTATAGCTAGGCACCCTTGCAATCAATCTTTGTCGGTCACTTAGTTTAGGCAGACATATATGCTTAGTTTGGAACTAACCAAACTTGACCTAACATTGCATATGTAATATCATACATAAATAAATATAAATTAATACTAATTCTCCTTC
The DNA here is from genome assembly GCA_037177295.1 of Kaempferia parviflora. NCBI lineage: Eukaryota > Viridiplantae > Streptophyta > Magnoliopsida > Zingiberales > Zingiberaceae > Kaempferia > Kaempferia parviflora. Next base: position 2,230 of record JBAMIE010172754.1, on the reverse strand, counting down.
ATAAAAAAATTAATTTAATTTTTTATATTAAATATTAAACTGATAAGAACATATACTATACTCGATCTTATGCAAAATGTCAAGAAAGATATGCTATCTAATGTCATCAATTTATAGAATTTTCTTTGCTCACAGTGTTATTACTCTTAAGATGTGGGACTAAGAGAACTATGACAGTGGATTAATCTTAACATAATAATGCATGGATACCTATTAATAAGGAAAATTCTAGTAATACGTCGCAATTGAGTCTCAAACTGTAGATCCCTGATTAATTAATGAGAAAATTCTCAATAATATATGTCGCAGTTGAGTCTCAAACTCTAGACTTCTAATTGATTAATGAAAAATTATTCAGTCCTGACTTTCAGATTTCGCTAAAATCCTAGGTTGGATCGACGTCTACTGTTTCCTCAGCGAGGAACGTGTCCATCACCTACTACTTTTAGGAGACTTTACCTTTTTACAAAATATCTGATACTCTAGACCTGTTTGAACTTTAACTCAACATCTGATCTTGACCCTGGGACTTCCTGTGAGACGTCCGATTCTCGACGCGCCTATAATTCTACATGGTGTCGATGACCCCTAGGTTTCTCGCCTAGTGTCCTTGACCCCTAAGACTTCTGTTTGACTTTTTCAATCTGCCAAGACTTCTATTCGGTCTATTCAACTAGGACTTCCTTGCCCAGTCCACTCTATTAGGACCTTTTCCACTGGCTAGGACTTCCTTACCCAATCCACTCGATCAGGACTTCTTTGCATGCTTCAACTAGGACTTTCCTTGACATTTAGTTAAGCTTGTTAGATCACAAATAAGTTTCAACTTTGAACCTTTGCTAATATCAAAATATATGTTCAATTGTCTAGTACTCACATCACCAACATTTAGAGTTATTAGGAAACTCGATGAAATTTTGATTATATTTTCTAGGAAAATCAAGTGAGAACCCCTAAAAAATTATAAGATACATTACCCTTTGTTTTTTTTTTGGTTAAAAAAACTATCTTGTTTTCGTGATGAACTTGCAGTTCGTAAATATAACTAACGTATGTGAGTTGAGATAACTATGAGTCCTTTGATTATTTGCTAATCTCCCATTTTTTCTAACAGATAATACAATGTAAATTGCCAAGCTACATTAATAAAATAGTTTGCCAAGCTACATTAATAAAATAGTTTGCCAAGCATATACAGAGAATTGCACATCACATCATATTGTTTAAATAGCAAATAAATGTCCACACATATTTCTGTTCCATGCCTCAAATGGTTCTCCCAGCTACTATTTTAACTTATCACAGCGAACACTGTTTGCACAACAGTGCAGACCAGGACAATAGCTGCAGCAACGGCCGATGTCACCAGCCACGGGCTGCGGCAGTAATTCTGCATCAGATCTGCTATGTGCTTGTTACCAACACTATTGTAGGCGCTTTTCAATTCTTTAAACGTGGAGCTCAGGAAGTGTTTCCCGTTGACATCAAAGACGACTACTTTAGCGAGGTTGTTGAAGAAATCTGAGACATCTTTATCCGCTCCGAGGTAGTTCTCGACAATTCCCTTCTTGACGAGAAAAGTGACATCCGCTGGCGTCCTCATCAGCTCTCCCATGAAGAACGCATAAGCCGCGAAGTAATTCTCGCGCGAGCAATATTCCTCGAAGGCTATCAAGTTCCGGAAAACAGAGCTTGTGCTGTCTTGTATAATCAAGGTCGGGATCATCAATGTTCTTTTGGAGAACTCCACATCCAACAAAGATTCAGAACTATTGCACTTTTTCGACTTGAACTTTATGCCAGCCTTAAAAAGATCCATCGCGCCGCGCAATGGTTCGAGCTCATCCGTGGGTTTGTGGTTGGAAGAGGAGCTATTGGCCGTTGGTTTGCTGTCGGAAGAGGAGCTATTGCCCTTGGCAGGTTTAAACATCAGGTAGCAACAATGGAGCAAGTGGTGAAAACTCTTGTGGTCCAAACTCTGTTGGGGAATACTCTGTTTTGCAGTTACAAGCGGAAAGCAAGAAATTGAGAACGAAGAAAAAATGGTAGCCGTCTTTATTGATCAAAAGTTGAAGGAGAATAAAAAATATAAGGTTTATATAGAAACCTCAAACCCTAAATTGAAAAGTAAAAAGACTAAATTGCCCCTAAATGCTATAAACAAAATATAATCTAACATCCCCCCTCAAACTCACGATGCTACAGCTAGAAGCATTGAGAGTTTGTCAGA
>JBAMIE010172739.1:0-14806 GCA_037177295.1 Kaempferia parviflora | reverse complement strand
CAAACCACATTAGCACACCAAAAAAGCTTAACTTTGAACCCTTTGCCATTTATCAAAACAAAGTTCGATCTTGGTGCTTTCAGCACCAAAACCTTTGCCTTCAATTTTCACCATTGTATTGTCTCCAAATCTTACAAAGCCTTACATGTTTGTATCAAGATCCACAAATTTACTTTTATCACCCGCCATATGATTTCTAGCTCCATTATCAAGGTACCATGTGTTTGCTTTTCCAATAGAGTGTCCTCCTTGAGTGCAAGAAACAAGGATTAATCTATATTATCTTCCCTATTCTCCATTAGATTTTCCTCTTCATCTTCCATGTTTGATTGACACTCATAATGTCCAAACTTTTGACAATAATAACATTCAATTTGAGATTTATTTCTTTTATCACCATACTTCACATAATTACCTCTTCCTCTTGCTCTTCCACGACCTCTTGTAAATGTTTAATTTCTTCTATCAAACTAAGAAGGTTGCTCATCTATCCCTTAACCACTACCATGTATTGAATCTCGACTTCTGCCTTGTCCTTGGCCTCAACCTCTACTACAACCACCTCCTTTGGTTTTTGATTGTAATACATATTCTGATTGTTCTTGCTTTCTACAGTTCATTCTTTCTTCATGAGCCCGTAATGGTTTGTTTAATTCATCAATGATCTCCAAATCTTTAGACTCTTCAATTGTAACAATAACATGATTAAATTTTGTGCTAAGAGATCATAGCACCTTCTCAATTACTCGAACATCAGGCACGATTTCTCCAAGTCTCTTTATTTGATTGACAATAGCAAAAACTCTTGTAAAGTAGTCAGAAATATGTTCACTCTCTTTCGTAAAGTGTGATTCAAACTCAGCCCTTAGAGTTTGAAGTCACACCTTCTTCACCTTGTCTACTCCCATAATAGAATTGGTAAGCGTCTCCCACAATTTCTTTGATGTTGCCTCATTGGCTATTTTCTCGAACATGTCTTCCGTCAAACCTTGATGGATGATGGTAAGTGCACCTTGATCTCTCTTTCTTTCTTTCTCCAGAGCATTCTTTTGGTTTTAAGGTAGAATTGTCACATCTCAGGGCTCTTCAAAACCATTTGCAATGATATCCCACACTCCTTGGGATCCAAGAATAGCCTTCATTCTAAGTGACCAATTCTCATAGTTGAGTTTAGTAAGTTGAGGGTATTGAAAAGAAAAGGATTTTGATATCATTGGCTCTGATACCACTTTGTTGGAAGGCGGTGGACTCTCAAAAGTTTTCTAGGAAGAAAAGAGGAGTTGTAGTATACTGATTTTGTATTGAAAAAAAATACTTATGTTGCAACTTCACATTACAAGAGTGTTTATACTACTCAATAGAAACTCTTAGACCATACATAATTAATTAGATACATGAACTTATTCTATCTAGATACATGAATTACAAGATTCATATTTCACTTGGTTCATATACATAAAACAATTATGTTTCATGTATTTAAGTTTAATTCAACTTCTAACCATTCCTACCCATGATGAGGATGCCTTCTTAAGTCGAAAGACCGTGGCTTCTTTCTTTTTTATCTCAAAAACCTTAAGGTTGTTCAATATATACTTCACTTGAATTTCTTGAAAGAAGAAGAACATGAGATTTTATTCTATTCTCAACATGGTTATGCATCAAAACATCAATGGTATTAATTTGGATTGCGATGCTAGCAACCACATGACAGGTAACAAAGATATATTTGTGGGTCTCAATCCAAATATTAGACCAAGCATTATTCTTGGTGGTGAAACTTTTAGAATGCAAAACGAAAAGGCATGATTGTCATCCAAACAAAGGGAGGTAACAAAAATCTCATTACTAATGTTCTTTATATTCAAAGTCTTTCATACAACATTTACGATTATCGCAAATGTTGAAATGAAAAATAAAACTTTTTCTATCATGTTTCCACTAAACAACGATTGTGCATTTAAAGTTGAAGATACAGATTTATCTCATCTATGACATTTATGATATGATCATCTTAATCAAAGGGGTCTTCATTTGCTAAAGGAAAAAATTATGATGATCAGTCTTCCCTATATTCAAATAGCAACTAATGTTTGTGAAGGATATGTCTATAGAAAGATGCATAAGCTTCTATTTCCAAAGTTGTCATGGCAAGCAAAAGCACCACTAGAACTTGTTCATTCCAATAATTGTGGAGCAACGCAAACTCCTACTCCTGAAAACAAGAAATATTTTATTATCTCTGTGGACGATTTCACCGAAATGATGTGGATCTATTTTCTCGGCTAAAAATATGAAATATTCTCTATATTTCTATAATTTAAAGCACTTGTAGAGAGACAAAGTGGTTTTCTTATAAAGACTTTAAGAACTGACCGAGGTAAAGAATATCTCTACAATCCATTCATAGAGTATTGTAAAGACAATGACATCAAAAGACAATTGACAGTTAGTCGATGTCCTCAACAAAATGGCATGATTGAGAGAAAAAAATCACACAATTTTGGAATTGCAATGAGCATGCTAACTTCTTCTTATTATCTATGGTGATCAAAAGGATATCGTTTATTAGAATCATCAACAAACAAACTTATATCTCAAGATGTTATTTTTGATGAAAGATTACTTGGAACTGGAAAATGAAAGAAGTTGTCGACTCGCAATCTTGCAGTTTGATAATCTAGTGTTATCTCAACCTGATCCATCTCAAGTTCACAATATTGATTCAATTCTTACACCAGAATTTTCTATGATTGATGAAGAAAGTGACTCGGAAAGTCCCCTAAGAAAAATCAGATTGCTAAGTGAAATATATGATTCTATTGAGGTTGGTTTTCTCTCTTGTGAACTTCAATATTTTGAAGAAGCATCAAAAGAAGAATGCTAGATAAAAGCAATGCATGATGAACTATCCACAATCGAGAAAAACAAAATATAGGAGCTCATTGACATGCCCAAAGGAAAGAATATTATTGGTCTAAAATGGATCTTTAAAATTAAATGCAATGAAGATGGGACAATTCAAAAACACAAAGCTTGACTTGTCACAAAAATATATATATTCTCAACAACCAAGAATCGACTTCGTAAAAATATTTGCTCCAATTGCAAGGATAGAAATAATTCGTACAGCTCTAGCCTTAGCAGCTCAATTGGAGGTAAATGTTTTCTAACTTGATGTAAAATCAGCATTGTTGAATGATAAAAGACAAGAGGAAGTATATGTTGAACAACCTGAGGTTTTGAGATCAAAAAGAAAGAAGCCAAGGTCTTTCGACTTAAGAAGGCATTATATGGGTTATGACAAGCACCCTAAGTATGGAATAGAAAAATCAATAATTACTTCATCGAAAATGACTTCGATCAAAGCACAAGTGAATCATCTCTCTATGTGAAGACAATTGAAAATGACTTCTTGGTCATATGCCTTTATGTCGATGAACTCATCGATCTACTTTGGGACCAATAAAACTATGGTGGAAGGATTCAAAAATAGAATGATGAAAGATTTTGAAATGATAGACTTATGAAATATTTTCTTAGAATTCAAGCCCACTAAAGACCTGGAAGCATTTTTCTATTTCAAGAAAAGTATATCGAGGATGTTTTCAAAAAAATTTAACATGAGTCAGCGCAAGCCGGTCTCTACTCCTATGGCGTTAAATGAAAATTTTCAAGTTAATGACGATAGTGAAAAGGTTGGCACCACTCTCTACGGTAAATTAATTAGTTCCTTAATTTATCTGAACACAAGATCGGATTTCACACATTTAGTAAGTTTGTTATCTAGATTTTTAAATAAACCAAGTAAAATTCATTTGGCAAGGCGAAAAGGATCTTAAGATTCCTTAAAGGTACAAAAAGTTCATAGCGTTGAGTTCAATAAAGAAAACAATTGCAAGCTTATTGGGTACACAGATAGTGATTGGGCGGGATCGATTGATGATAGAAAAAAATACATCTGAATATATTTTTTTGCCTAGGATCAAATGTGATATCTTGGAGTTCAAAGAAGCAAAAATCTATAGCATTATCTTCCAACAAAAGCAGAATATATAGCTACAACAGATATAGTTTGTGAGGCAGTTTGGATCAGAAGAATTTTGAAAGATTTAAAATTCAAGTAAGATAACCAACAATAATTCATTGTGACAATATGTAAGTAATTGTAGTGACAAAGAATTTTTTTTAGTCTTTCATGCACAATCCTAGCATATTGAATTATGACATCACTTCATTAGAGATTTAATTAACCAAAAAAAATATATGCATGGAATTTATCAAGATGGATGATCAGACAAAAGCTGTTATAATTGTAAGTTAAACAAATTCAATAATCAACTAAGATTACAAATTAAGAGTGTGGAAATCTAGAACTGCTTGGTCAAGCTTTTAGGAAATAGAAGAACTACAATTGCATGGTCAAAATATGGGAAACTTACCAAGAGTTATTACAGATTTGTTTGGAAACTTACTAGCTAAGAGTTAATATAGTCGACTAGCTAGCTTTAATGTTAATGTATCATGTTCCATTTTGCATTATAAATCCGAACATGTCAAACACTTGAGAGGGAGGTGAGCGAGAAATAGTAAAAGAGTGTACCATAGCAACTTCCATTTCAATCAAAAATATCTTTTTCTCAAATTTCTACGCACCCAACAATTACAGCTTCCTTCCCGTGGGAACCAAAGGGTAATGCAGTACTTGGAGATCGATTAACAGGTTTACAGTAGCAGAAACATGACTATTCAGCTTCAGTTTAATGAAGCCGCTGCATACTTTGGACTACTTTTCTCAAACAGTAGCATTCAGAGATGGTGCTAGAATTCATATGCCGATCTAGTGTTCAGCATCAGCTGCATTACTTTCAACAACTTACTCTATGAAACACTCAACAAAAATAGACGTTAGACACTATCATATTGGTCGATGACTCTGTTGTTATCTCAGGATATAGTAAACACAGCACTTAGCCATGCAAAAGGTCACATGGCATGCACTGCTATTTCACCAGCAAAATTATGAACTCGGCGTCGCCGTGCCAACCTACTTTCTAAAAGGATGATAACTCTTAGCTAATAATAATAATAATAATAATAATAATAATAATAATAATAATAATAATTTCTTTTATGATAGAAAATGATGTTTAGGGTGAGAAAGAGTGAGCAAGCAGTGATGTGGGTCCACTGAGAAGCCTCCAACTTGAAGAAATGGATCCAAATGTTTTGAGTGGTTCTTGTGAGTAAAGAAGATTAAGTTTTAACCATTTTATTAAAAGGTTTAGCATATGGATTAAGTGATTTCTTCAATTAATACATAAAAGATTATATTATTTTTTAAAATTACAAGTTTTCATGTCCATGGGTAAATGATAGTATAGTATAAAATATACATGAAATACTAGCTACACAAGGCTAATATAATAAGTGTATTGTGTGTGAAGTTTTGCGTAATTATTATGTGTGTTTTTTTTTTAATTAACTAAAAGAATAAATCACACTGTGGTAAAAGTTTAACTCTGGTTAGGGTTAGAAGAATAGAATAAATAATAAAGTTAGGTTAGAGTTATGCAGGGCTTGTGAACTTTTTCCCTTTTTCTGTATTTTTCCTGCATTAAGTATTTTGGTATTTAGGAAATATTGTTTTGACTAAAGGAGCTCAAACTTCCCCTTAATTTTTTTTGAAGAATTTGGGAGGAAATTTTGGCGTCCGCTCGGATCTATCTATCTATCAATTCCTTCAATTACGTGGATCTTCTCTCAAATTGGTGATCTCTCCTTCCCTTAATTTCGGGTCTCATCTTCGGTTTGATCCTCAGTTTTATTTTCCGGTTTTTTTTTTTACTAGCAAATTTGCTCTGTAATGGCGATCAGGACACCTAGGGTTTCTGGATGGAAATTCGTTTCCACTGTTTGCTAATTCGTGCTCGAGAAGCACTTCTAATCTTTAAATCTTCACTTGTTAGTGTTTCGGCTGCTCATCTACTTCTTTCGAGGAAGCCACAGGATCTGGGAAATTTTTTGTTTTTAACCAGACACTCAGTAAAAAGATTTTTTTTTTTTAATCTTCAGTTTGCTTGTCTATCAATAATAATGCTAGTTCGTTTTAGCTTTGATGTGCTTAGCTGAAATGTGCTTGAGCTGTCTTCTTGAGGTTTCTGTTACCGGATCTAGTGTTCTATGGTTCGGAGTATGTGCTACCTATTATTTTATGTTGTTGTTTTGTACAGTATTTTTAGAACTCTCTCGCTCGCTCTCTCTCTTTTTTCTTTTTCATTGATAATGTTCGATCGTTTTGCAGGGGAAGATGATTTTTCATGTTGGCGTTGGTACATGTGTACTAAGAATTTTACATTGTGTTTTGAATTTTTCTTTTTTTAATCAAGATCATTCATAGAGTAAGTGTAGAAAGATTGTGGTATGGATTGTAATAGAGAGGAGGCCCTTAAGGCAAAAGAAATTGCAGAACAGAAATTCAGTGCTAATGACATCAAAGGTGCAAAGAATTCAGCTTTGAAGGCGCAAAGCCTCTTTCCATCACTTGAAGGCATACACCAAATGATTTCCACTATGGATGTTTATCTTGCAGCAGAAAAGAAGATTAATGGAGAGAATGACTGGTATGCAATTCTATCTGCAAATGCCTCAACAGACGAAGAGACACTGAAGAAACATTACAAGAATTTGTCACTACAGCTCCACCCTGACAAAAACAAGTCTATAGGGGCTGAAGGTGCTTTCAAACTAATTTCACAGGCTTGGAGTGTGCTGTCTGATAAGGACAAGAAAATGACATTTGATCTGATGAGAAATGACAATGGCTTTTGTAACAAATCTTCTCGACTGCATGGTGGTACTTCTGTCAAAAATACAGCAAATGGTTTGTACTCATTTTCCAACACCAGAACATCTAGCAAAAGGGCTCGCAAGAGCAAAACTGCTGCTCCATCTGCTGCCCCTCAAGCTCATCCTGTTAATCTGAACACATTTTGGACATCATGCAGTCGATGCAGGATGCAGTATGAATACCTCAGGATATACCTTAATCACAATCTCCTCTGTCCAAATTGTCACCAAGCCTTCATGGCGATTGAAATTGGAATTCCTGGTAATGCAGCAGATTCTTCTCTTCATTGGCCAACCAAGCAGCACCAGCAAAATTCAAACCATAACTACACTGGTAAGAATGGATATAGTTCTGAATCCAGTACCTCCACATTTCACAGGACAGGAACATTGGAATTCCAGCACGCTGCAAATTTTGAGTCTTATAATCATCAAAACTTTCATTGGAGCACATTCACAGCATCAAGTGTGACTACTGGTACAACAGATTCTTCATTTCACACTGCCTACGGAAACCACAAGAAATATGAAAAGATGAGAAGAAAGTATGAAAAGGCACAAGCAGCAGCTCGAAGGGAAGAGTCTTTCCGGACAGATGTACATGTCCACCTGAGCTCAGCTAATGGTTCTGGAAGTTATGCTACTGCTGGCCAAGAGCAGCCTATTTTTAATGTTGGCCGACCAGAAAAGAAGAGAAACAAGGCTGATGAAAGCATTAATTATCATGGAAGAGGTGCAACAGAAAATTTTTCTTCTTGCATTGATCAGAAAATTAGTGCTGCTTTTAACCTTCCTAGATCTAAAATCATCGCTAGACATGATTCTTTCAGGGAGTTCTCACAAGTTAATATCCGGGATATATTGATAGAGAAGGCTAAGATGGCAGTTTGTATCAAGTTAAAAGAATGGAAGTTATCTAAAACAAAAAGGTTGAAAGGAAAGAACCAATTAAAGCAGAAAACTGGTCCAGAAACAGCCGAAGCACACAAAAATAAAGGTGGGCAAACACTTCTATATAATTCTGGTATGAAGGAATCAACCAACAACCATGATGCAAACTTATGTGAGAAAATCCCTAGACCTGTATCAATTGATGTACCTGATCCCGATTTCTATGACTTTGATAAGGATCGCTTGGAAAGAACTTTTGAAGGAGACCAGGTGTGGGCTACATATGACAGTGAAGATGGTATGCCTCGACTATATGCCATGGTTCAGAAAGTTCTGTCTCGTAGACCATTCAGAATTCGCATGAGTTTTCTTACTTCTAAGTCCAACCATGAACTAGCACCAATTAGCTGGGTAGCCTCTGGATATGCAAAGACATGCGGAGATTTCAGGGTAGGTAGATATCGTATAAGTGACACAGTTAATATATTCTCCCATAGAGTTAGATGGGAGAAGGGCCCCAGAGGAGTAATTAGAATTCTTCCTTGTAAAGGTGAAATCTGGGCCTTGTACAAAAATTGGTCTGTAGATTGGAATGAGCTCACACCGGATGATGTGATATACAAATATGACATGGTGGAAGTACTTGATGAGTATCAAGAAGAATATGGTGTTACTGTCATGCCTTTGGTGAAAGTTGCTGGTTTCAAAGCAGTGTTCCATAGACATATGGATCCAATCAAGGTTAAGCGGATAGCAAGAGAAGAAATGTTCCGTTTCTCGCATCAGGTTCCTTCTTATTTGCTAACAGGTGAAGAAGCTCATAATGCTTTGAAGGGCTGCCTTGAATTGGACCCTGCAGCAACACCTGTTGAACTTCTTCAGGTTATTACTGAAGTAATGGAAGATGTGAGTATGGAATTGAATGAACAACAATCAGGTAAGTGATTCTGAATCTGTGACGACCAACCTTCAGAATCAAAAATTTACTGCTTGTTGTGGAAAGAATAGAAAAAAATGTGCGACTCAAACATAGTGGTTGTTTTCTAAAGACTGAAGCCTCATTGATCTTTTAAGCTCCTCATCATCTCTTTTTTATGATGGCTTGGACTAGGAATGTCAGGGTAGATGAGTTGCTCACATATCTTGCTTGGCAATGGCTATTGGTATATCTAATCATTAACTTTTTCTCCATTTGGAGTTTTCTTGTGGTAGCTCTTGATTTCGGGCTGACAGTGTTCTGTTAAAACTTAATTTCACCCTTGAAAGCCAAGCATATTATTTGCTGCTTTAACATAACAGTATAGCTAATTGATTGCTTGTGAAAATCCTAGGAGACCTGCTCCATCTGTTTTCAAATGTTAAAATTTAATTTCACCCTTGAAGGCCAAGCATATTATTTCTTCAAAATTTGATTGATGTTTAACATAACAGTATCAGCTAATTGATTGCTTGTGAAAATCTTAAGTTACCTGCTCCATCTGTTTCCTTTTATCTTCACATATTCCATATTTCCGTGCATTTCTTTGAGACGCACTTTTAATTTTTCACCTTAGCCAGCAATTTTTAACATTAATTTTATTTACTCATTATGTAGGATGAAACACTCGGCTGTTTTTTTTTTTTTTTTCTTTCAGTAACATCTGCACATAAACAAATCCGAATTCAACATAACATCTAAAAACAGTTCGTGGTTGATGCATCTGGAAAGCATTCTTAAAGTAATCCAAGTGCAAATTCTTTGTTTTTTCTTAATGCCCAATCAGAGTTGGTTGTACTAATTTTTCTCAATGATTGACAACGAATATACTTCACCTTGTAATGATCCACTATGAAAAGTTAGACTTGCATCATCCTGCCATTTGCATGTTATCTGTTTTATTTTCAAATGGAAGGTATCCTTTCTCAAGGTGCAATGACCTCCTTCAATCTCGTAACTATTAGAACAATAGTTTATATTTCTTTTGTTTTGTTATAGATGCCCATTTTTCTGATTTCCTAGTTAAGAAAGTAAGTGGGCATTGATTGTGAAGATTTCCAGCTAAAAAATTATTGTATCTTGTTCTCAGAAAAATATTCTTTTTCACTGTGCATTACTATGTTCGAATTGCAGTCATATCTTCTGCACTTAGACCACTAGTCTCTGCACTCTTTCAAGATCACTAATCTACTCTTAGTTCATGAAAGATTGTTGTACTATCCATAAACATAGTGCAGAAATTACACACTTCCTAATTTATTGATGATATACATTGGCACCATAACAAGTTGCCACACTTGCATCTTTCCAAGCTAAAAGTAGTTGCTACACTCTCAAAAGCATGGAGTAGAAAGCATATTAATACCATCCAACATCTTAAGCATATACTAGTGAAACTGCATCTTCCACACAAAGCTAGATTCTAGCACTCTGCTGCTGCAAACAAAGCTGAAATAACTACTACTAACATCATCACTGATGCCTTTCTTGCTGACTTCATCGCCTCGCGCCTGGTGGTGGCTCATGCAGTTTCTCTGCTGCAGTATCACCAAGAGGCTGAACCTGTGCAACTCCATGGACAGGCTCCATTTGGTTTGGCCCTGAAGGAACAGACCTCTCCATTGGAATCACATACTGGTTGTCACCATGCTGCTGTGCAACTAAAGTAGCAGAAGCAACCTGCACACGCTTATAGGCACTCTTCAGTGCAGTGCTTGTTTGGCTGCCCTTCTCAACTCTGATTCCCATCCCATTGCCTGCAGAGACAGCCAGAATAACTACTATGATGCAAAGTACTAGACTCTTTGCCATTTCTCAAGTTTCCGATGCTTTGGAGTGGGCGAGTCTCTGAGCTTTTTGTAGGCTCTTGATGTGGGAGGAAATGATAACATACTCGACACATGAGTGCTTCCGAGAAATTTAAAAACTAAAAACTTAGCAAGTCATGTGTTTGTCTAGCTTATTTAAACGTAGCTACTTTGTTTGTCATCTACTTTAATTAGGTACAGATCACTATTCTAGTTTGTGAAGCTCAGTTGTTTCTTCTGATTAATTAGGTTAGGTGGCACTTTGCCTGTCACTTGGTTTAGTTTTCGTCTAATTAATGATCATTGCTGTTCTCAGTCTGTAGATATCAGAACAAGCAATTAGTCCTGATGTAAACAATTTATACTGCGGTCGAGCAGCTTAGAAGATATTACCGCTCACTTCGTGTCATATTCACAGGACTTTAAATTGTTAATGGCTGAAATTCTTTTTGACCAAGAAAAGCGTGCTAAATGTTGGAGTTGAGTTTGATTAATACGTTACGCAATTTAGTGAGGTGACACATGATCATCCTTTTTTTTTCCTTTTTCCTAGGTTTGATAATTGTACTAGATACATTGTAATGAGAATGAGTTGAGTTGGCTCTGAAGCTATATAATTCAATCAATTTGTTTCCTCGATCTAGCTGACTCAATACCCACTTAGTCCAATTGATACGATGGTTACACAAATTCTTCGACGCAAACTTTAGATGAGAATTGGTGCTTGTAAATTCACCATTTTATATAATCTATCTGCTTTCAACCCAATCATCCACATCCCTTAAAGGTTGCAACCAGTTAAACAAAGGTGAAATGCTCCAACAACCATCAAGTCTAGCAGTCAAGAATCAATAAAGAATTGTTCACTAATTATCACTGGAGGAATGAATGAGCTTTATTGAGACAGTGCTCAACGTACCATTATCATCCTTAGAAAAGTGAGGGCACGCATTCTTAAAGCTCAAATCCAATTAGGTACCTGCATAGCGTTTCTTATAATTGAATGTAATGTGGAGCACCCACTCGAGAACAAATCAAATTAAAGATTGGATAAGAAATCTTTGAACTTGCAAGTGCCCCTAAAATCACTAAACTGAACAGGATCATTAGCTTTGATTTAAAATTGCATCCCCCATGATGAGTTGTCTCCTTACATGAAGCTTCCTTTCACTCTCTTAGTGGAACACATGGAGAAGCCCCTCACTTGGTCCCGTGAAAGCTAGGCTTCACCTTAGCAATAATATCCACAGAAGTGAAAAAGACATGTAGTAGTGAAAGATTACAGATGTCTCAATAAAATCTTAGATTACCTATTTGGCCTCGATTGCCAATTTAATGTAAATGTTTCTCTTCTTGTTTCTGTAGTTCATACAATTCAAACTAAAACCTGGAATGGAGGCAGCAAGCAAGCAATCATTTCAGTATTCAGATGTTCATCAGGACAGAATGAAAACTAGAAAATTGGAGAGACTAATGGCAGATGATCCTTTTAGTCAGAAAAAAAACCTTGTTTAGACCACTGGAAGCTCACCACTCACTGATGACAACCCTCTTCTTTGGCAAATCTCCACGGTCCGTCTCTTGAGACTCAATCAACTTAACCACACCCATACCCTCAAGAACTTGGCACTTAGCAGCTCAGTGGTGCATTAAGTCTTCTAGAGTAATCACATTTAAAAATTCAATTTTCAGGGCATGGCGGTGAGGATAAAAATAACTGTCAGAAATCTAGTTCAGGTAAATAGTTCTCTGAAACTGTAATACATCAAGGAAAAAATGTTTTAAAGAATCTACTGATATAATATATGCTGAAGGGGCTGATTCCAAGAGAAGCAGAAGGTCAAAAAACAGAAAAAGAACTTTCTACTTACACGAAGGTTAAAACTTATTGGCTTTTATCAGCATGGAGTAGACTGCATTGAATGCTCTTGCGTATAAGATGTCGCAGTGGGTTCTTACAGTAAGACAGTCATGCTATAATTTTGGGGCAATCAGTAAACAAATGTAGAGTGACCATATTTAGGAGAACAATGACAATGTCTGACAAATGGTATGGCAATCTATTGGATCATACTAAGAGGCATCGTTTTCTAAAGAGCTCCTACCATATGTTTCTTTTGAGTTGCTGAAGGTTAACCGTGATAATTACACTATTACCACGCCAACAGGATAAAAGAAAACACAGGACGGTGAGGATTCTCCTCTAGACAGATTGATGTATAAGAGGTTAGGAAAATTAAACTACCTTACATCTATTTCAAGAAACCTCACTCATCCAGTAAATGCTAATCATACTAACAATCAATATTTTACAGTAGAATTTCATGAGTATTCAATTAAAAGACATGATGATATATGGTGGTTTCAGTAACTACATAAAACTTTTGAAAAAAAAGGAAACAAAAAAACAGTGACAGGTTTTATAGCGCCCATCAACTTCTCCACATCAGAAGGTTCTTTTCAAATGTATTTTAATGAAGCTCCTTTTGGAGATGTTTCGGGCAGGTGAATATTTGCAGTAACAACAAACAACATCCAGCCTCGTGCTAAATTTTGAGATACTTTCAGTAGTTAAAAGAAAAGAAGACTTTTGGAAAGAAAATTAAAATAATCTATAGAAGAGTTCAGTTTCATCATCAAATTTTACGGACAACTGAACATTTTGTAGAAACCGTTTTTTTTCATCACTGTCAGACTGTTCTCTGGATTATGTAGACGAGTTATGCACATGAGCTATAAATAAGAAGGAAGTAATGATATTAAGTGCTGGAAACAAGTAAAAACACTAGGTCCTTTTTTCTCCCACAACAGAGAGAGAACAAAACAAGCTTTGTCCTGCCCTCATCATTCACAGACTTCAAACTCCAAACAAGCTTCTAAACAAAAGAACCAAACCCCTAATTTATTGTAATGATATTAAAGGCAGAAAAAACATAAAACATGGGGAGACAACATTTTGTCCGCCATGTATTGGCTCCCCTCTCAATAACTTTATCCCAAGCTAATGCTCCTAGGACAATAGGAAAGTTATAAAATCCATATTAAATTCAATTCAGAATAAGATAAAACACGGTATAACTTAACAAACATCTCAGTGTTAGTGCCCCAGTTGGTTTTGATGTGATCAACCAAGTCAAGATAGGTCCTGTGGTGTGTTTGATTTCTCTGCTAAGTGTGCAAGAACTTAGGTACTGACGAAGTCGAGCGAAAGAGGCAGCGGACGAGAAGGATGGTGCGGGAAGGGGCTGGCGGGCTCGACACATGCGAGGAACGCGGAGTCTGCGGAAGAGTACACCGGCAGACGAGAAGGACGTGCGCGGCGTTCCGAGGGACGAGAAGCCGGGAAGGAAGGTCGCTCGAGGAAGGACGGAAAATGGGTTCGGGTGAGCCCTATTCCGGTTGTCCGAAATCACCCAGAAGACCTCGGAAGAAGCCGGAAGGAGGCGGGCCGAACCCAGGGCGCCCCCCGGAATGGGAAATCCTATCCTCGACGACGGGTTGATCTCGGGGATAAGGTTTGACCCTCGGCGCCTGGGAAAGTCCGAAGATAGAACTTTAGAAAGCTATAAATAGAGTTATGCTGTGTAGTTCTAAGTATTCCAAACAACTGTAATCTTCTGTTTATTTGTGCTTTCAAGTTCTGTACTACAACGCTGTGTACGAGGTTTCTCCACCTCCAAGGAAGGAAATTTCATTAAGCGCTTCATTCATCTTGGAGTAGCGATCCCCTGATCGCAAACAAAGTAAATTGTAGACTCGTACTCTTTTATATTATTTGTTTAATTATCGTTTATGTTTGGATTAAGTTAATTGTGCTGGAGTTTGGTATAGTGTATTAATTTGCAGAATTAATTGACGGCTTCCCCACCTAACTCGCCCGCAACGATCCTACAAGTGGTATCAGAGCCAGGACGCCGTAGAAGGACTAACCGCCGACTGCAGCAAAATGGTTGGACCAGTAATCTATCCGTCAAAATTTGAGGGGGAGTTTGCCGACTGGAAGCGCAAGATGGAAGTATTTTTTACTACCGATATTGAATTAGATTTTATAATGAAAATTTGTTTTGCAGTCCCTGATAACAAAGAAAAAATTAACTGGACAAAGAAAGAGAAAGAGGACTACATATCAAATGGAAGAGCTATGTTTCATTTGCTCTCGGTGATCCCGGTGCAAGAGGTCAACCGAATCGGCACGTACACATCTGCAAAAGAGCTCTGGGAAAAATTCCTAGAGTTACACAAAGGAACTTCGGAGGCCAAGCTCGCAAAAAGGGACCTGCTC
>JBAMIE010172730.1:0-14807 GCA_037177295.1 Kaempferia parviflora | reverse complement strand
CTAATTAGTAACTATGAAAGGAAACAAAGTTCACATCCCCTGGTCTTGTTTCTGAAATTTATCTTCGAGATCAGAAATAAAATGCTATTTAATTTGTTTCTTTATCAGCAGCTTGATAATCTAACACGTATCTAAAAGCTGCATACTAAGAAGAGAATCATATTACAGAGCGGCAATTTCTTAGCAAAATATCAGAGGCTTGCTATGGATTGCGAAATAAGAATCGGGAATTCAAAAAAATAATAAGAAGAAGAATCATGTTGTCACACAAAGCCGAGGTTTAGGTCAGAAATCAAGAGAAACAAAATCGAATCAGAGGCTTTAGGATCAGAAATAAGCGAAACAAGAATCATAGGCTTTAGGGTTAAAGATTATCTTAGCTTGCTGTGAATTGCGGAGGCAGTGGAGGAAGACGAAGTCGAAGAGGAGGCGGCAGGCGGCGACGGATGAGGCGGTGGCTGTTCTCGAAACTAAAAAACTCACAACTAAAAAACTAAAAAACTTAATGAAACTAAAAGTCACAACTTATGAATGCTCCCACCAAATTTCCATTCATCTTTTAGTGAAGGATCTAGAGGTTTTGGCACTTCTTCCACATTGAACAGTCTCAGGACTCACTTCATGATATTATGCTAAAGAGAGTATAGCATTTCATTTAACTACATAATAGTGGAAAGAGAGCCAAGAGAATAAATGAGTTTGTAAAAAAAAATTTTAAGGAGCAGTGGGAAAATCAAGAAAAAGGAAAAAATATATGAAAGAGCATGATAAATAACACCCTTTTCCATATGTTGGAAAAGGCTAATACGTATGATTTAAAATAGGTCGGCTCCTACACTGTTCGCAAGGAGAGGAATTCGCATCTTTTAGTCATTGTATTCAAAATAATAGCACCCACGAAAATGACAACATTCCACAAAAACATAATACATCTGCAAAATTTAAGAAAGCTTTTGATAGGTTCTTTGTCGTTCAAATTCTAGAATCCGGAAGAGATTTTTTGCAGGAAATTAATCCTTCAGTCAGAATAGCTATAGTTCCAGAAGTGCTTCAACCTTTGCTATCTGCTCTTCCTCATTCTCTGGAGTTGGGCTTTTATTACCTTCATCATAAAGATCATGCTTCCATTTCTCTACCTGAAAACCAGTTTGCAGATATGGCCTCCGCTCACTGTATCGCCCACTAAACCTTTCCCTGCCCCTGGTCTCCCTGATGCTGTGCCTTTCCATCGACTGAAAACCAAACCTGTGCATTTCATTTCTTTGGAGATATCTTTCATCCCTCTTATCATACTTATCATCAGTTCGACTAAAAGATCTCTCAGGCTTATATCCACGGATGTTGTTTATCTTTTCTTCCCTTCTTGAGGCTTCGTTTGATTGTTGATCATGGCAATTTCTGGAATCCAAACCAGGAGGGCTAATAATAGGATCTTTCTCTGCTGGCATTTTCTTTTCACTGAATGCGGGTCTTTTACTAGGGACTAATGCCTGACCCTCCAATTCAAAAAATCCATCGTGCTTCCATTCCTTTGCTTGAGCTTTAGCCCTTCCAGACCTTTTCGACATATCAGATACCATGTTCTTGTCCACTGTGTGGGTAGTTGGCTCCTTTAGATTACTTCTTCCCGTATCTTTATAATGGTGCATAAAACAACAACAAAAAAGGACAAGCAATAAGATGCGTCTTAAATGAGTGATTTGAAAAATTATTAGTTACCATCTGCTCTGCGACCATAACTTAGGCCATCCTTCCCAGCACTGCCATGCTCATCGTGCTGCATAAGACTGTTATATAAAATGATGTATTTGCAGAAATGGATCCAAAAAAATGACACGTCAGGATGTATGTTTGTATGCAACAAATAGCAAAATTAAATGACCATCTTAACTGAACATTTGAAAAAATATGCTTGACAGTTAAAGAAATTCGATACTTGTCCAAAA
This sequence comes from Kaempferia parviflora, assembly GCA_037177295.1. NCBI lineage: Eukaryota > Viridiplantae > Streptophyta > Magnoliopsida > Zingiberales > Zingiberaceae > Kaempferia > Kaempferia parviflora. The sequence continues at coordinate 12,861 of JBAMIE010172730.1, read as the reverse complement.
ATAAAAGTAAACTCCCCTTGAAATAATCTTCTGCTTCCGATTAAAGATTATGCTGTGTGGAAGAGTGAAAGCAAATATATTTGGTAAACAAAACGAAAGCAATTTATTTTGCCGCATCGGAAACGTTAAATTGGCATCTTTCTGGCATTTATACAGACTGGAGGAAGTGAATGTTGGGAAAATAAGGCAGATAGTCTATCATAAATAGCAAGTGTAGAAGTAGGAATGAGTTAAGATGCCTATGAGCAAGTAATTGGCTTAACAGCAAACACAGCATCATGGAGGATGCCAATGCAGAGGAATTAGTTGCTTCTCCAATATTTTACCTGCAGTAGTAGGGCAAATAATTACCAATTACTAAAAATAGCATATATCCACCTGTAAAGAAGCAAAGAGAGAAGGAAAAAAATATCCATGGTATATTCTACTATAAATGAGATAGACATTATTGATAAAAATGATATATGCAGCACAATTTGTAAACAGAAATATGCATGGTTACAATTAATATCATGAGAGTACACCAGCCATAGTTTGTAGAATCGTGATCCTACGCAGGATCAATTTGGGCATTAAATCAGTTTGATTAATTTGTTAGGATGATCAAATTAATCAATGGAAACTAAATCAATTTGATATTTGATTAAAATTCCATTTAGAATAAATTAAAAACTAATTAATAATAATAATATTAATGACAATAATAAGTGATAATATATAGAATAAATAAATATAATTTTTTTTTATAATTTTTATAATTTAAAATAAATTTATAGATATTTTAATGGAATTCGATTAGGATTTGAGGAAAGCCTATTTAAACTATTTTATTTAAGTTAGGAGTTGATTGAATCAACTAACTAAAGTTTCCATTAAAAACCTATCACCACCGCTCTTCCCCTCACTCGCGTGCTCACACATCCATGTCATCGTCGCTGCCAGCTACAGCCGACGCCTTCCCCTCTTTCCCATCGCAAGCAGTTGGAGAACAGACTCCGCCAACCATTGGAGACGGCCTCCTGAGTCCCTACCGTAAGAAACTAGCGATGTGCAAGTTCGTGCACCCCCCTCCACAAGCCACCACGCTGCCTCCTTGCACACGCTCGCACCTCCCCTTCATTACCTGCCGAGGGCGCTGTCCGTGGTTCTCGTACCGAGAAATTTTAAAGCGTGTAGGATTGTTTGTAGTAGTATCTTACTGATTGCATCGATCATGTACGACCACCTGCTCCGATTCTATTGCAAAAAACAACCTCAATGGATCCAGGATTGATTTGGTGCTTTCAGATCATACGATCTAGATCGTGATTTTACAAACCATGACACCAGCTATTACACTTGACTCATAGAAACAGCTATGTCGAATATTTAGATCAAATGAGGAAAAGAGAGATAAAAATCAGAAAGGTTTCCATATGTTGCACTACAGGAAACAACCATGACAGACACTTAGATCCAAATGTCTTGGATATTATGACCTTGATTCATGTATTGTAGCAGATCAATTCTCATGGCCTCTTTTCCCACTTTCAGAAAACACAAACTTGTTGGAGAAGAATTTACATGTCTTTTATGACATCATCATTAAATTATTTGTCCCAATCATCAGAGGTTAACTATATGATGTGCACACTGCATTGAGCTCTTTCAAAGGCTATACCATCAAGGAAAATGTGACCCAATAAAAATCCTTCCAAAAATACCGGCACAAAAAAAATTGAAGAATCGGCCCAAAGAGTTACCACATTCCTTGTCTATTCTCCTGACAATTCAATGTTAGCAACCTAAATCCTCTCCCACCATAGAATAAAATACATGGGGCATATCAGATCCCATACTGGATCCAATTTGATTTAGATTTTTTTTTAAAAAAGCTTCAGATAATGTAACAAATTTAATAGACAAAAAAAGTTGTGGGTACAGCTTGGGATCCATGATCAGGTCCTGTAAACTGCTCAAGGCAAATAACATCCAATAAGACAAAAGACCAAAAGACTTATGTTTGAGTGTGACTCATCTCAACCAGCATGACAACCCCATGCGAATGCCAATATTGGATAGGCTTGCATCATCTTGATATACACACATTTGAAATAAAAAAAATTCTGCTCAACATGTTGGTTTGCTTAAAATTTTGCATATCATCATCCATTATTCGTTACATAGTTGTGAAAGGCATGTGCCTAGCTGTGCCTAGGCGCTAGGTGCAGCCGAGCAAGGTGCAGCCAGGCACGCCATTTGCGCCGGGTTAAAGAACCAACGCATGGTTTGAAAGAAGTGTGCTTAAGCACGCACCTTTTGAGAGGCGATAGACATGCAAAAGGCGCAATTTTTCTCGCCTTATTGAAGTGAAATTGTTTTTTAAAGCCCAACCCTCGCGGCTATCGCAGAGGGGTCGTCGAGCGTCGCAGTCACAGCGGAGGCATCGAGCGAGCCTCGCTGGAGTCACGTGAGCCCCACGGCTGCGGTCGTGCAAGTCGCACGCATCAAAAAGTAAATTAGCTTTTAATTAAATAAAAACTTAATTTAATAATTCCAATCAACTCCTAACTATAATAAGGATAATTTAAATAGACTTAATTAAGCCTTAATAAAAGTATCTCATTAATTTAAATATTTAATTTTTATAGTTTAAATATTTAGATTAAATTTTTTATTTTTTATTTTTAATTAATATATTTTATATTTTTGTGTATAATGCATTTATTTGTTAGTGAATTTTATATTTATATTATTGTTTAATATTTTATAAACTATAATTTTGTAGTGAAATATTTTGATAGAAATTTCTTATATATGTTTGAATTGTAAACATTTATACCCAAAACATCTTACTTCAGTAAGACGTGCCCCACAACACCTATGCGTTTTTGTGTGCCTCACGTCTTAAAATAACTATGATTAGTTACTAGACAGAAAACAAAACAAAGCATCATATCGGATTCACTTAGTTTGATCATTGTCCATAATAAATATATAATCTGTATAATTTTGTTTGATTGCAACTTTATTTGTTTTTTTATAATCATCTGTCATGTTTGCATCATTGTAACTTAATTTCTTACACTATTATTTTATAATAGATATAGATTCTAGAAGAGAGAGATATAAAGTTTACCCAATAGGAGACTGAGTTTAAATTAATGGAAACTAAAATAGACCATCCATATTATTCTTTGTTTCAAATCATACTCCTGGAAATATTAATCAATACAGGCCAAAGCATAACCCCTTATTTTTGATAAACAATCTGAATCTAAAAGATCTCTAGGTTGTTTAGCTAACATTGAAGATTATTTTAATAGATTTAACATGACCTCTAGTGAATGAGCACCATTTTTCAACAATAAATTTGTTGGAGCAGATAGTGAATTTTGGCAAAGCATTCAAGAGCATCATTCCATAATAAAAGTAGAACTCATCGCACATTGACAAAAATGAAATGAAAAATGGTAGAAATATTTATTCAATCATATCTTCAAAAGATGATTGCCTAATAAATTTGCAAAACCCAAATCATCATCCTTAAATGAACTAAACTTAAAGACAAAACAAAGTCCTTGTTTTACCGACAATTAGTGAACTTTTAATTAAAATAAAAGAGTTGAGATATAACTTAACCCTAAAATAGATGACACTTTTAAAAAGCCTTCAGATAGCACCTTCAATGAGTCCCTTGATGATGCAATTTTAAAAAAGCCTCCTATTACCTTGACCCTTTCAAGAATAGTCGGCTTGATATATGATTATGAGAGTCACAAGTCATAAGTAGACCCGACCACGGTTTGCAACGTTCGACGGTTCGAAACCGCATGTTCGACGGTTCGGAACCGCAGGTTCGACGGTTCGGAACCGCAGGTCCGTCCAAGACGATTACAATTCATGGTTCAGAACCACCGGTTCAGGAAGGTTCAAAATTATTATTATTTTAAAAATATATATATATTTAAAAATTATAAATTTATTAAAAAAAATCAATGGTCAAAACCGACCCATTACGAATCGAGATATATATAAGGAAATTGCCCTAAATTCCATGCATGCAAACTCAACTTCTTTCTCGTCCCTGCGTTAGAAAAAATGTGTTTCCACTCTCTGCATACAAATTTTCTTTGCTCCAACTCCCTAATGCCCACCAATTTACCTAATTACCATCATTTGTCTAAAATGAGGTATAATTATTAAACTGGAATCTAGTATATTTTCTATCAAATTGAGCACGACTATTTTTACGCCTGACCAATCGATTGGGTGCTCATACCAACCGATTGACTTACACCCAATAGATTCAGCCTAAATCAATCGATTGGTATAACTCCCAATCGATTAACTTAGACCTAATCGATTCTAACTCCCAATCGATTGGTCAAGCGGAAAAAGAGTCGTGCTCAATTGGATAGAAAATATACTCGATTCTAGTTAAATGGTGCTAAATTTAGGAGGAATTATACCTCATTTTGGATATTTTTATACCTATAAAAAATAATGAGAGCTTACGTACCCTCACAACAAATCAATCGATTGCCTAATAGATCGGAGTTGCAAAAAAATACTAAATTGTAGTTAAATGGTGCTGAATTTAGGCGGAATTATATCTCATTTTTGGATAAATGAGGGTAATTAGGTAAATCGGTATGCATTAGGGAGTTGAAGCAAAGAAAAGTTTGCAGGGAGTGTGAACAAATTTTTTCTCACACAGAGTGAGGAAGTTGAGTTTTCTATTAGAGATTTTAGGAAAATTCACTCTGTGTGTGTAAATTTATTAATAAATTTAATAAATTAAAGGTAGAATAATCCCATATCAAATAATTCAAAACAAAATAGGCTATGAATTAGCTTTAATAAAAAAGTAGAATAATTCCACGTCAAAAATTTAAAGGCAAATAGGTTAAAAAAATTAGTTTAAATGAACAATAGAATAGTCTCACATCAAAGAATTCAAAGCAAATATGTTAAAAAATTAATTTAAATAGAAAGGTAGCATAATTTAATTGAACCACACCATTATTATTACTTAAATATTATAGATATAAAATGGTTCAAGCCCCACTAACTGGGTCAACCGATAACCGACCCATTGACCCAGTTACAGCCTCGGCCAGATCTGCCATGGACAATTCTAGTCATAATTCATCCCCGTTATTCATAGAAGTCATATAAGAAAATTACAGAAACCAAGCATAATTGAAACTTTTAATATGCCCTCTTATAGTTAACTAGAAATCTTGCCGGCCTAATGAGTATTTTTCTTATCTACCACTTATGATCCTATTAAGATTTTTAATGAACTGATATGAGAGATATATGTCAATACAAGGAGAGGAACTTATATTAGATAAAGACTAATGATTATTTTAAAGTTCCTAGTGACATGATACAATTTAAATTCAAATCATTTACATTAGGAGTATTCATGGTCAATTTATTTAGTTATACTGTTATGAAAATTGATTATAATGCTTCTTTATTTAACTTGTCAACTAATCTACACACTAACTCAGTTTTCAAATTCGAAGACATTGATTTGCCAAAAGAAATCCGAGTCTTAATTCATATGTTGACTTTGTGACAGTTTGTGCTTATACAAATTTATCCTCGAGAACATTACCTTCACACCTCATGGTTGATATGAGGACGTATGTATCATCTTCATCCTGTGATAAGCTAAGGTAGTTTCTAATTCTTTAAAATGAGCAAGGAGAAAGTAAGGAAATGATGCTATGATTTAGAAGAAAGTGCAAGGTGGACTAATTTCTTACTTATTGGAAGCAGCGTCCAAAGAATATAAACAATAAAGAAGTCTTGTTGAACAAAAGTAGTGAACTCATTGTTCCCTACACTTTGGAATGATGACCCCGAAAAATGTGAACAAATCACCTGAAGTCGAGTTCTCCTCATTAGGAAAGCACAAGGAAAACAAGGAATTATCGCTTTAGAAAGTTTTAAATGAAAAAATGAATTGATTTGAATTTTGTTTGCAATTGATTTTAGTGATTGTCTTAATTATAGGTGTTGTTATCTTTTAATTTGATTAGACTTCACTAAGTACCTTGGTTTGATTGTTCTTTTGGTTTAGTAAGCATATATGGGATTACTTTGTTGTTATCTTTTAGGTCTTATTCCTGCCCTGCTTAAGTTATAGGGTGGGACAAGGAGGCTTCAATTGGGTCATGCGGGGCAACTCTTGATCCTTACTATGTAATAATCAAATTTTCAATTAAAAATTATTCTGCTTCAACCTCTGTGCAAGATTGCTTCCTATGTAAGATATTTTTTTTACTTTGATAATTTTATCCTAGTTTTATATATGATTTGACTTCGTTGCCTCTAGGACTTCATTTAATGCCTAGCATTTGATTTCCCTAATCTATTGGAACTTCATGCTGCCAAAATTCCAGTCCTTAGTTGCCAAACTTCTTAGACTTCCATGTGCAAGTATTCGACCCTCAACCTGACCTACTGTACTTCTTCATGCCAAATATTCAGTTCTCGTTGATCTATTTAATCTTTCACTTGCCAAGTATTTGATCCTCATCAACCTACTTGGATTCCAAATATTACTCTGGTAATTGATGTTATGTTCCCTGCACCTACACCCTAGACATACATATAAGATTAACAATATTTCACTATCTTAAACTTTTATCCAATCATAAAAATCACATGCAAACTACATACTTAGGGCATGATTGCACCAACAAATAATAGTGAAAATAATGATAAAGAGAGATAAGTTAGTGTTTGGTGAAGGAATTTGAGATCACATTATTAGGAAGAGGTTGAAATACTTTTTGGGATTGAGGCAGCTCACTATAAATGAGACATTTTTAGATCTCTTTAAAGAAATATACAACCAGAATACAAGCCAAAAAATACTCCAACACACCAAGTCTCAAACTTTGAATAGTAGAGGAAGATGCCGCAGTAGATAAGGAAATGTATCAACGTTCATGCATAACCCAAAAGAAACTCATCTGTAAGCAGCTCACACAGTAGTATCTTAAAGGAACAACAGAAAAGGGTATTTGGGAAAGGAAAGGGTATTGTATTTAAAAGAAATATAGGTTTGGTGTTAGAGATATTGATTATGTTGGATCAATGGTTTACAAAAGGTCAACCACTAAAAATTGCACCTTTCTTAGTGGTAACCTTGTGACGTGAAGGAGCAAAAACCAGCACGGGGTGGCACAATCTAGTGTAGCTCAAGGTGTGTAAACTGCTTTGGTTAAATATCATCTTCGAAAACTTGAAGATCAAATGTGATGGTCCAATGAGACTTTATTGTGATAGAACGAAACACATTGAATTGTCAAACACTTCTTCAAGGAGAAATTAGAGGGTGGGTTGATTTGTACTGACACATTGGCAAATTGCATATATACTTATTAAGGTTAAGTAGTTCAGTATTTAAAGTATTGTAAGCAAGATGGAAATGATAAACACTATTCACCAACTTAAGGGAGAGTATGGGAACCATGTATTTCTCTTAAAATTAAGCTAAAAATATTAAATAAATCATAGGATTATGATTCTGTAAATTATGATAAATAATATTGTAGCTAGGTTATATAAAAGGTGGTTTGGTTTTTTAGAAGAGGGGTTACTTTTTATTGGGATAATTAATTTTTTAAGCAAAAGTCTCTTATGTTATGAAGAATAAGTCTAGTTATCAATTTATACGGGTCAGAACATGGAATGAAACACCGTGTCGTGCCACCCAGCAACGGTATTTACCATTCCATTGGCGGATCGAAACTGGCACTCGTCGCACAAAGATTTCACCATCACGGGCGTGTGTCCGTGGCGACTGTAGCGTCGCGTCGACGTGCGGCTGCAGAGTCGCGGCGCTACAATCACGGCGGACGCACGCGTGTGACGGCGAAATCTTTGTGCGACGGGTGCTGATTTCAATCCGCCAACTGAACGGTAAATACAGTTGTCGGGCGGCACGACACGGTATTTCATTCCATGTTCTGACCCGCTGCAGTCGCGTCGCGTCTTCCCGAGCTACCGGAAGCGTCGCCGAAGGCTTCCGGTGCGTCCAGAGGCGTCGTCGGATGCCTCCGGCACAAGCGTGCGTTCATGTGCAAAATGTTTAAATAATTAAAACAATTCTCATCCAAATGTGTTATTTTAAAGAGACTTTTATAAACCCCAATTATATTATCCCAATAAAATATAAAAAATATTTTTAAAATTAAAAAATAATAATAAATTTTAGTAAATGATATTCTGGAATTGTTTTTAATATTTTAAATTTTATTTAATTTTTTTAAGTCTAAAAATTTTATAAAAATTCTAATAAATCAAATTTATATTCTAATATATTTTTAAATTATTATATATATATATATATTACTATTTTAATGTTTAATTGATATTTTAATACTTTTTTACTATTTTAAATATAAATTATTTAAATTAATAATTAAATAAATTATTTATTTATATAATTCTTATATATAAAATAATATTTTTTTTATTAATTTATATAATTATGATTATTTAATCTGAATATTGGAGAACTATAAAGGTTACCAAAGCAAAATGTTACAAGAACCAATACTTCAATTTGATTTACATCTCTCCTTTTAGTATTAGTAAGGTAACAGTTTGTGATGAATCAATTTTAATTTGAGTTATTAATAGATCAATTTTCTTTAAAAGATTATATTTAATTATTTTTTCTAACCATTGTTTAATAATGAAAAACTTATATAAAATCAATATACAACTTATTTTTAAATTATACACAATAAATATAGTTATTTAATAATTACTATATATAAATAAAAAAATACCGAAATCATATCGACATGGCACGATACGATACCGAAACCGTATTGTTCCGGTTTGGGACCGAAACTTCGGCACGGGTCGAGATTGTAAACCTTGGGTCAGCATATCATGTATTAGATAAGGTTTGAGTTAATACAATTTTTAATTTATGTTAAAACATCTAAAATTTTTAGCGATTATCTAGTGCTCTAAAGCTAAATTTGTATTTAGACTACAAGACCAATAGTACTTTATGGGTAAAGAATTTTGATCAATTAACAAATAAACAAAAAAAAAGGTGTTCACAAAGATGAGAATACTAAGAGCCATATAGAGTTACAAGAATGAAATAAAAAACGACTACCAATGCAATAATTTGTAACTTCTATAATAGAAGATGTGAGAAGGAAGATAAAAAAAAAAAACTCTTTAAAGTAATTAAGAGTAATCAAAAACATCTAGACATTACAAATGAGATAATTTTGCATATAAACCATTAAACCAATGAATGGACCAGAGGACCAGACCCTTGTAGTTGAGCATAAATAGTTGAAACTAAAATGGTTTGTTATTGTATTTTGAGTTGTACTTTCATTTCTACTTGGAATGAATAATTTGCTCTTGCTCAGAAAAATAAATGTGGTTTGTCACATTGTTATTGTTAATCCAAGCCTCTACCTCAAAAATACATATGTGAAACCATTTTCATAATTAAATCTGAAATTTAAGCTTTGAATATAAGTTTATTATCCTAGTTCTATAACTATGTTTCGCCAAAAATAATATCTTTTAGGTGGTTATTGACACAATGAATTCATCAAATAGCCTAGAAAATGTGAACTAAGTTATTTAAAGTCCTAATTTTACAAGGAGACATTTATTTGTAGATGGAAAAGAATTTGGTATTGCAAAACTTCTGTTTAATAGATGACACTTCAGAAAAAAGCATAAGCAATAAGTAGGTCTTCTATCGCAAGTAGTCCTGCATATATAGAAAATTACATGGAAGTTATCTGTTGTCATTTGATTTTGCCTACTTGTCTTCGGTCATGAATAAGTGATTCAGTTTATTCCAGGAAAAACTAGTATATTTCAAAAGAAACTTGTGATGGCTGAAGATCTAATTTGACCTATGAGGGCTTCCCTACCATGAAAATCAGTTCAGATCAATTGTTATGTTCCAATTTCAATTCTGCCATCGTGCTCGCTATTAGTTGACCAAACAAGCTTGACAGAGGATTTGAATTATGTAATTAATTAACTTCCAGTAAATACAAGTCAAACCTGGAAGTGAGATCGACTCCGAGGTGTTTCTACTGTGTCTGAAGGACGTTTAGTGTCATCAGGAATAGCCTTTCTGTCAAAACTATCTTTTGCAGGGTCAAACTTCACCTTTATATCAGCTGCTGAAGAAATCCTTACTGGCATAGAATCTTGAAACCGCCTACGATGCTTTCGCTCTCTATTGTCATCAATGTCCAAATCATTATTACCAGAATATTTCCTCTCAGATGAAGGTTTTTCATCTCTTCTTGATCTTTTTGGACTATCAAGAGAGTAAAAGCAAAATCAGTTAGAAAATGTGAGCAATAAGATCATACACACCAATGATAAACATTAACAAACCATGAAAGCACTTAAAAATATATAAAACAACGACAACAACTAAAGTAATTTGAACTAGAAAAATCAAGGTTTCTGAGTAACGATCTATTATCTTATGAACATTATCAGAAGCAGTGACTCTGTTAGAAGTAAAATACAAGTTAACGAGTCCCTCCGTTTTATTACATTGGTTCACTTTCGCCAGGATCAAATAATGGAGTATGACCCTACAGCAATGCAATATAATAATATCTGGACATTTATAAGAACTAAAGGATAGCAAACCTCAATGAAATTTAGAATATACATGACCTAACTGAAGGGAAAATGTGTGATCTCATCATGATCTCCAACCAAATAAAACAGAAATTTAAGATTGGTATTATATACAATCAATCTTCTAATAGCAGAGACATACCAAAGTTTAAAATGCTAATATCCACTAATGGTTTCAGAGTAACCACAGAACATATGTTCAGGGAAATTCAAGATACCCAGCCACAGAATGGTATCCACCAACAAAGTAATATTATGATCCCTATACTCAAATTCAAGTTTAGCACAAATAAATGAGTACATAGGACATGTGTAAAAGATTTAATAATAAGGCCAAAAGGCTAATTTACTAGTTTCTGATATGGATTAAATCATGAAAAACACAACAGCAGAGTAGGAGACAGATTCCTAGTTTCTGATATGGATTAAAATATGGACTGCCAAGTACAATATCAAAGTTGAAAGATTCTCATCTCTAAAGAGCCATCACTGAAAAAGAAACCATTATGGATAACTACAATCGCTAGTCCAAAAGAGAGACTCTTGTAACCATTTAACAGTTTATCAATGATTAAGAAATAGGCAATCACTTTTGCTACAGCTAAACTTATAATGTGTTAAACTCCGAGATCTGCTAAGAAATCCACCAAAACGCGGAATAAATAGCGCAAAAGGACAAAATTGCAACGTCGAACAGTGAGAATGAGATAAAAGAGAGAAGGTTACCTGGGCTCCCTTTGCCTTTCTCTTTCAGATCGGGAATGGGGACGCCTTCTGTCCGGATCGCGTTCCTCGCGTCGTGACCGCGAGTCGCCTCCGGCGCCGCCTTCCCTTCGCCTCTGCTCCTCCGGCATTTCTTGCGCAAACAAAATGGTACAAAATAGCAGCTTTTTGGATTAGGGCTGCGAACGGCAGAAGCTAAGCGAGGGCTCCTCGTATCACCCGGTTCAATCAAATAATAATAAAATCGATCGGTCCAACTCCCTTTCCTCCCAAGCTGACTCCGGCCCGAGTCCGAACTCGATCCGGGCCGATAACCAAATCAATGGACCGGATTTAATGGGTAACTATCTCATTAACCTGGTTATCAAGCCTGTATGGTAACTGGCCCGATTGTTATGGTTCGTGAATTAATCGGAACCGCCGGTTAATTTTTTTTTTATTATAAATAGATGCTTTTTTTAATGTAAATTTGTTTAAAAATTACAGTAGGATGTTTGAAAGGATTTCAACCCAGGTCTCTAATTGAGAATTAAAAATCCTTATCAATTGTATTACGCCAAATTAACATTGCTATGTGATAGTTAATTTTTTAATAATTAATTACTAATTTTCCCTTCATAATGAGAAAGATATATTTTAAAAAATAATATGCAAAAAGTGATGGACCAACATAAAATAAAAATGGTAAATGAATTTATGTATATATCTTTGAGCTTTTAAGATTAGATGGATATCTGACCAAGAAGGAAAGAAAGAAGAATTTTTTATTATTTTTAACGGTTCAAATTATTTCATCAATTACAATTTAATCTTTATATTTTAAGGGGTATAATGTATATTATAGGTAGACAACTTAAATATGTGTGAGATATATTTTTTTTCAACTATTTTAACTTTTTTAATTTAATAATCTTTAACCATAACGGATCGTGGCAAATTATACATGAATTGTAAATTGACAGTTTCGAACCGTGAACTATAATTATCTTGGATGATTAAAGTTAAGGGTCGATTTCTGAAGAACCGTCGAACTGGCGATTTAGAACCATCGGTTCCAAACCATGGTAAGGTGTCCTAGCGTTGGTCGTCCTTGCATCTTTCGTTCTTGAACATGTGTTACTCTTTTCTCTTATTTACAAGACTAACACGGATGAGATAAGTTGATAAAAAAGTGAGTTATATGGGATATAGAAATTTACACCCTATCATTCGATCTTAGACAGCAAACCTTTATCTATTTAACATCTCAACTAGGTCCACAGGGACCACTTGCTTTCAAATCACGCGCATGGCGTAGGTAACCAGCATGACCCTTGACTTATTTGAACCAGCCTAAATGTAAACGGATTGGGCCAAGCTGGATTGGCAGGGTTGGACCCGGTACTTTGACGATCTAGAATTGAATCAGATTAAGTCATTCATCATTTTCTTTTAATAAATATTTAATATTTACAAAAATAAAATAAAATTTAAACTTTG
>JBAMIE010172716.1:0-14814 GCA_037177295.1 Kaempferia parviflora | reverse complement strand
ATATTTGGAAGCGATCAAGGATCGCGGGCCTTGGAGTAGTAGTCGCTAGACTATGAACCAAGTAAAAATCGAACTGTATGTCTCACTTGTTTTCCTTTATTTCGCTGCGGCTTTGTTTCAATTTACGAAAAGAAAAAAAGAAGTTTTTAACGTGCAAGATTCACCTCCCCCTCTCTCATTTCTTTCGATCATACACTCTTTTTTTCTCAGATCAAGCCCAACGTGGTCCTCGTCTCCAGGAGACCAGACCCAAACATTCTAGCTGAAAGTTAGCATAATATTGGAGCACCTCTAGAGAACTTGAAATAAGTAATGGAGGACACATTTGGACTCCTTGCAATCTCATAAACCCATATAACCTGAAATGAGTGTAATTTGTGCTCTTTAAGTCAATTAGTGGGGTTTGACCGAAACCCACTAATGAACTAAAGCTATTTGGATTTCTACAAACTTGCATCCATTCAGTAGGGTTGAGTGAGAGGAAGATAGATATGATGTCAAATCTTGATTTTAATCAATGAACAATGTGGCCCTGGTGTGGTGAGACCGGACCCAACTTGGTCCTGGTCTACTCTCATATCATGCTCTATGTCGTCCTAGTCTCTAGGATCAGACCAAGACCAAATTGAGCCTAATCTTCCCACGCTAGGCCCATAGTGTTATTTGTTAGAACGAAAGTCTGACATCGTATCTACCTTTCTCTCACCTAACCCTACTCGATGGGTGCAAATTTGTATAAATTTAAATAGCCTAGGTCCATTAGTCAATTTCGATTAAATTTCACTAATCGACTTAGAGAGCTCAAATTGTACCCATTTCAAGTCCTTTGGGTTTTTGAGGTTGCAAAGAGTCCAAAGCACCTTCCATTACTTATTTCGGACTACCAGAGGTGCTCCAGTATTATGTTAACTTTCAGCTAGAAGGGTTGGTCCTGTTCTCCAAGAGACCAAGACCACGTTGAGCTTGATCTAAGAGTAGACCAGGACCAAGTTGGGCCTGGTCTCTCCACACTTGCTTGGTTTGTTCTCTGATCAAGCCCAATGTGGCTCTCTAGAGACCAATACCACGTTGAGCCTGATCTAAGAGTAGACCAGGACCAAGTTGAGTCCGATCTCTCCACACTTGTTTGGTCTGTTCTCCGATCAAGCCCAATGTGGCTCTGACGTTCTACTAGAGAAGCCTAAAAACAGTAAAGGATAGCACAATTAGAGTTTTTGGCACTTCAAAAACTCATAGGACTTGGAATGAGTGCAATCAAATCTCTCTAAGTTAATCAGTGAATTTTAATCAAAATCCACTGATAGACCTAAACTATTTCGATTTCTACTAATTTGTAACCATGAAAGAGTAGAGTTTGGAGAAACTAGATTTGATGTCGAATCTTAGTTTTAATTTTAGTAGTTAAATAAAAGGAAATTAAAAAGAGAGATTATTTTACCAAATAGTAGGGAAAGAGGAAGAGAGATATTAATGTTGCATATATCTAAATCATAAAAATAATTTTTATATTTAATCTTTAGGAATTGAAACATTTTCAAATATGATGCGGTCATTTCGTAAGTTTATTAATAGTAGTATTTTTATTTAATAAAATTGAAATAAAAATATCTATAAGCCTGAAAATGAATAGATGAGATTAAATCTTAAAAGCATACATTTGATTGTACAAGATCAAGTAAAAGGTTTCTTCTCTTGCTGGCTTGCTGCAATGAAAATCTACCTCTTCCGGTTCCGATTGATTGGTTCAATGGGACCCGCCGCAATTCTTTTGCTTCGCTTGTAAATCCCTAACGTAACGATCGAACGATCCTCCTCTCCGTCGCCTGCCATCTCATGCCTCCGCCTCAAAAATCCCTCGTCGCTTCTGTTCTCACCCACCCGAAAGTCGCCGCCAGCCTCAACCCTAACGTCGCCGCCTCCCTCGTCCCCGTCCTAGCCACTCCCTCCCCCTCCCTCCTCCCCCTCCGCGCCGCCCACGCCCTCCTTGCTATCTCCGGATCCACCGCCCACAAGCCAGTCGCCCGCCACCTCATCCTCCTCTATTCCCGCTGCTCCCCTGACGATGCCATCCTCCTCCACTCCGCCCTTCGGTCGCCCGACAACGTCTCTGCTAACAACATTATCAAATCCCTTGTCCGCGTCGGATCCGACGGCTCCCAGGCCGTCCATTTCTTCGCCTGCCATGCCCACCCCGTTGGCTCCCGGCCCAGCCTTTCCACCTTCCCCCTCCTCATCACCTCAGCCAAGCTCCGGGAATCAATTCACCAAGGCGAGATGTTCCACGGCCTTGCATTGAAGTTGGGATTTTTAAGCAAATTGCCGGTGGCCAACTCCTTGATCCACTTGTATGCTGCTTGTGATGCGTTGGACATGGCAAGGCAGTTGTTCGACGAAATGCCCGTGAAAGACCACGTCTCATACAACTCCGTTCTGGACGGATATGTCAAAAGTTGCAATTTTGGTGAGGCCGAGCAGCTGTTTCAGATCATGCCTTCCCGTAGTGTCATTTCTTGGTCTACTCTCTTAAATGGGTATGTCAGAAACAAGATGTTTAACAAAGGAATATTGTTATTTCACCAAATGCAAGAGTTTGGGGTTGAGCCGGATGATTGCTCACTGATCAGTGTGCTGTCAGTCTACTCGCAGTGTAAGCTTCCACTGCGTGGCAAATCAGTCCATGGGTTCTTGGTGAGGAGGTGGCGGCGGACGCCAACTCATGTAAGTAATGCAGTGGTCCACTTCTACTGCAAGTGTGACTTGTTAGAAGCAGCAGCTGAAGTATTCAAGAGAATCACAAACAAGGATCTGATTTGTTGGAACACGCTGATATCTGGATTTGGAAGTCATAGCCGTAGCATGGAAGCAATCGGTTTCTTCAACACAATGTTGCAGGAAGGTGTAAAACCAAATGACATTACTTTTACATGTATCTTGGTAGCCTGCGCTCATTCATGCTTGGTTGAGGAAGCACACAAATATTTTAAGATGATGACTGAAAAGTATAATATCAAACCAAAATTTGCACATTACTGGTGTTTGGTTGATCTATATGTTCGAGCTGGAAATCCTGAAGATGCACTGAAGGCAATTCAAAATATGCCCTTGCATAATTCGTCTGCCATATGGGGTGCAGTAATTTGGCTAGCAAAGGTTCGAGGTGATATTAGTGTAGGAGAACATTTAGGGAAATGTTTGATTGAGCTGGAGCCATATAATAGCAAACGGTATGTCCCTCTAATAAATGTTTATGCCGCAGCATCGAGATGGGACAAATATAAAGAGTTGCAAGGGTTGATGAAGGCAAGGGGATTAAAAAAGCTGCCTGATTCTACACTGATAGATTTGAATGTTGTTGTTCACAAGTTTTCCGTGGGTGATAAATCCCAACCTGAGATTGGGCAAGTATATGAAATGCTGAAGGAAATTGCAGAACAACTAAAATTGCAGCATCCTAGGGTTGATGAAACCACAGTTGATGCGATTTAGTTCTGGAAGAAAATATCATAATCTCGGATATTGCTGTATCCTCAATTGGTTTAACACTGCAGGACTGCAACTGGTCAACCAGAAATGTTAAGCAGTTCAGCTTCATCAACACTCAGCTTTATCTGCTAGCTCAAGCATGGTGGAAAGCATTCTGTATCAGGTATTCATTCCTTTTGATGAGATTTTAATCCTTACTCTTGGAAAATATAGATCAGCTACAGGTTGTGTTCCTAAGTTTTCCTGGAAATAGCTGGACCCTAGCAACTTGAAAATGAGTTGCCGGAATCTTGATTAAAGTATACTAACGTAGACTAACAACATGAGCTACTTCAGTTCAGGTTCCTTGTTTAGTTGTTCTTGTGTCTTTATCTTTTGGAAAAAGTGGCGGTCAGTTTTTTATGAGAATAAAGCCTCCATCGGAAAAGGATTTACTTTCTAAAATAAATGTAACTTGAGCTGTGAAGATATGAATTACAATTCTTTTGAGCTGCGAAGTTCATTATTGTATTGCATGGATGTAATTTGAACTCTGAATTAAGGATTACAGTTGAACCAGACTCTTTGGCAGCCTCATCGACATTATGCAAATAGTTATCCAAATAGACAAGGAGAATGATTTCTAGTCCAGAAGAGGAGATTCCAAGAGTATTTGCGAGAATACCGTCTGAGGCTAGTCTTCCGTAGTCACCTTTGGAAGTGTCGTATCTTGTGATTGTCCTCCAAATGGCATTAGAGAATGTGAGCCCCAAGGTTTCTGATCCAACAACAGTTAGAACTGATACACGAGAAAGGGGCAGAAGATTACTGACAGGAAGAAAGCTTTTATTTTTTCCTCGACAGCGATTGAATTGAGTGATCTAAAGAAAATTACTCGTTGGATCTCCATCTCTGCAGAAAATCGAGCAGATCGCCTCGACCCTCGGCCCCAAAAGAAGCTTTCCTCAATCTCAAATCACTCCTCTCATGAGCTACTACTCAACATTAAGAAGAAGAAGATATACGGAAGGACCATGGATTTTGAAGCGGATGCCAAAAATGGGACGGAGAAGAAGAACAGGAGGCGCCACGTCGGTTGTTGATTTTTTTTTTGAAAAATAATCTTATTCTTCGACTCTCTCTTTCTTTCAATAAAAGATTTCGCGGGATCGATGGTTCCAGCCTTCCAGGAGCAGATCGAGAATTGAGGCTGGGAGTAGGCTACGCATGGCACCAACATGAGAGCGAATGCGACACGTGTTAGATTCCGATCAAATCTGTCCAGTAATTGGAGGAGAGGACAGTAAAAGATCGCCCACCTCACTAAGATTTCGTTTCATGATTTTAGCTTATTTACTAGGGAAAAAACACGTGCAGTCAACGTATCCGTTGGGTCCAGAATCGACGGCGGCGAAATGGCGGGAGTCGGTGGCGGCGGTCTGGCGTTAGATTTTGCGGATATAACTTAACAAATCCAAATGTAGCCGTCTTTTATGTATGAAGATAGAGAAATAAAAGGAAAATAAACGGAAAAGAAGGATATTTAAAGATCGACCTTCCCCTGTTCGTTAAATCCGGCTCATTTATCTATCTTTGTACATACATAGCTAACGAGCACCACTTCCTTCTCATCCCAATCTACGCCAACCATTTAAAATCTCCCCCTATCCTGTCGCCTCTGTTTTCCTTCTCTTGTTGCTGCTCGATATTCAATTCCCTTCCCCTCCAATACACCAACATCCATTCCCATTTGCGGCAATGGCTTCTGCAGCTCTGACTGCTGCGCTTTCCCTCCCTTCTTCTTCTTCTTCTTCTTCTTCCAAATCCTCCTCCTCTGCCTCCATCTCTCCTGTCTCTCTCGACCGGATCGCCGGCTTCCACAAGGTACTGTTTTCCAGTGTTCACGGTCAACTTCTAACCAGAGCCTATTTATATTCGAGTTCCTGATTGACTGTGAAGGCGTGCTGGTACTCTAAGAGACGAAGCGTGGTGAGGAAGCATGCCTCTGTAGCTGTGCGAGCTCAGGTGACGACAGAAGCAGCGCCCGCGAAGCCGGTGAAGGTCTCGAAGAAGCAAGACGAGGGCGTGGTGACCAACAAGTACAAGCCCAAGGATCCCTACATCAGCACCTGCCTCCTCAACACCAAGATCACCGGCGATGATGCTCCCGGCGAGACTTGGCACATGCTCTTCACCACTGACGGTAAACTTAATTATCTCTCTATGCACATCGCTAAATTGACCAGACTGACAAATTAGGATTAATTGCATCCAAGTGAATTGAAACAGAATTTAAATCGAATTGTTAAATATGTTGCTTTCGAGTCGGTAGCTGATCTTAAGAATCAGATGCGAACGTGCAGGGGAGATTCCCTACAGAGAAGGGCAATCCATTGGAGTAATCGCCGACGGGGTTGACAAGATTGGGAAGCCACACAAGTTGAGATTGTACTCGATTGCTAGCAGTGCTCTAGGAGACTTTGGTGATTCTAAGACCGTAAGTTCTAGTGAAAGTTTTTTAACTTGAAAACTTAAAAATAATATCAAGCTCTAAATTTCTACCTGCTTTTGTAGGTTTCTCTCTGTGTAAAACGGCTTGTTTATACGAATGATCAAGGGGAGATTGTCAAAGGAGTCTGCTCAAATTTCTTATGTAATTTTTTTTTGACAAAAATATTGTGGCGTATTAACAAATCTACACTTTTTTATATGTATGTTGTAAATATGTGTGCGCAATGAACCAATTAGGTGACTTGAAGCCTGGTGCTGAAGTGAAGGTCACAGGGCCAGTTGGGAAAGAAATGCTATTGCCCAAAGATCCTAATGCGACAATAATAATGGTAGAATTTGTTCCATCTAAACTTTTGTTTTCTTGAGTTAGTTTCTCTTGTGTTGTTTGATGAAACGTTCATGTCAGCTTGCTACTGGAACTGGGATTGCTCCTTTCAGGTCTTTCTTGTGGAAAATGTTCTTTGAGAAGCATCATGATTACAAGGTATTGTTCAACTCTAAGAAATTAGAAACATTTTTAGGTTAATTACAATAAAATGCCTTCCAAAACTTTGACAAAAAGTTTGTGTTCTCCATCTTGATGATTGATGAAATTTGCAAAACCATGATAGTTCAATGGACTTGCATGGCTCTTCCTGGGAGTTCCCACAAGCAGCTCATTGCTCTACAAGGATGTGAGTTTACAGTTACATTTCCATTCAAATAACTTTTAAATCATTAGTTTTCGAGAACATATTTGACAAAATAGCTTCTTCTTTATGATCTATTATCAGGAGTTTGCCAAGATGGCGGAGAAGGCACCGGAGAATTTCCGAGTGGACTATGCAGTGAGCAGAGAGCAGACAAATGAGAAAGGTGAGAAAATGTACATCCAAACTCGCATGGCACAGTATGCAGAAGAGCTGTGGGAGTTGCTCAAGAAAGACAACACTTATGTCTACATGTGTGGACTGAAAGGAATGGAGAAGGGGATTGACGACATTATGTTGGATTTAGCTGCCAAAGATGGTAAAATGCCGAGTATTTTATGCACAAATTTATGTCACAAAAGAAAAAGAAAAAGAACTCAAAGATCACTAAATATGTCACAATTTGCAGGTATTGACTGGATAACTTACAAAAAGGAGTTGAAGAAGGCAGAACAATGGAATGTGGAAGTCTACTGATTTATCTCAGTGGATGCTAATATTTTTCAGCAAGGATCTCATACCTCAGTGTGATTGTGCTTATGTGTATAGTCTCCTTTTAACTTTGCATTAATTGCTTCCTATACTTTTAGACCCTATTAAATTTGGAATTGTAGCAAAAAAATTATATAGTCCATATCAACTTCATCATTTTCGTGTGTTGTATATTTCATTTTCCTCCAATGACCTCTCTTTAATGGAACAATGTAGGATGTCAATCTCTTTTACATTTACCATGATTACATTCCCAAGCTATTGAATAAAGTTTCTGCATTCAGTAACCCTTGAAAGTTCATGTTGTGTTCTGTTTAGAATGAAGAACTGCAAACATATTATAAGATCATGATTTGCAAAAAGATTTTACAGCTGAAACTAGAACACAATTACAAGGAGTAAAAACAAGTTATAGAGGAAAAACCACCTCCTCTTATTCTATTATCCTACAACTGATTCCTCTATTTATATCATTCTTGTCTGAAACAATGCTATTGAAGAGAACTCAAATCACAGTTATCCAATGGGGAAGCTTATGATAGCTAATATACATCTCGATGAGCATATTTATGCAAAAATAACAATAATAGAGGAACATATATCAGATTTATGGTTTCCCTCTGAAATAACATTGATAGTTACAAGACTGATTTGAGGAGAGCCAGAGAAACATATCTCAGCATTATGGTTGTCCTCTATCTTGAATAGAAACCTTTGAGAATGAGAATTCATCTCCTTCTGTTTGCTCTTCTACGTGCAACTGTTGTGTGACATGCCTATATTCTTGTCTGTCATTTTCCAACAAGGTTGACATTTGAACTTCTGTATCTGAATCATAATGGTCCATAACATTCCTTCTTGTTGAAGGGGTGAATGTTGCACTGATATGCCCTGTAGTTATACTCCTCTGCATAGGGTGAAGAGGAGACACCTGTGGGCTTTGTTCACCAGGGGAGCTTCTTTTCTCTTGTTTTCTCTTCACAGCTTGATGCCATTTCTTGAGTGCTTTTGAAGTCTGTTCATCAAAGATGGACTTCTTCATGTGTGCCCCCATCTGTGAAAAATGAAAGTTGATTAGGAAAAGCATGAAATCATAGCAATACAAGTTTTGCAAAGTTGAATATTACTATGAAAGATCATAAATCTATACCTGAGACACAAGTGCATAAAGAGGAAGTGTGATATAGCAACACAAGACTTGTCCTCCCACTCTGCACACAACAATTAAATAGACAGACAGTGCATCAAACTTCCACTCATTAAAGCTAAGTAACAAGTAAATAAGTCTTAATCTTGATCTTTGTTTTATGGCTCGAGAAGGAAGAGTTTGAACCTTAAAACAAGATGATAAAATAGTTTGGGAAAAGAAAATGAACTCACCCAATGCCAACTCTCGCAATAATGAACCCAAAGTTATCATGGAAACATGACTTCAATCCAAACTCATACTGCAAAAATAGGGAATCAGAAAACAATTATAAGCATAGATTTTGCCATGAATGAAGAAGTATGTAGGCCAGTTACCCATATCCAAAAAAAGTATGTGATCTGGAGAGCATTCTGCAAAGCATGTAGAATTTATGTTGAATATTTATCCAATTGTTTGGTGACTGAAGATATAAAATTACTGAGATAAAGTTGAATTCTTGGAAGATAAACCTGAAACAATGTGAAATGGATGAGGAAGAGAACAAATTGTGGACGTCCAAACCAAAAATGACGGTCACTGAGTTGCACCAGAGGAATCCCTTGGACGACGGCATGTCTCTCTTGAATTTCGATAGCCATCCTTGCGATGATTGCTTGTAGCTTCATTCCGACTGCCAGAATTATCTACCTCACCATCAAAAAATGATCAGCAATTTCACGCGATGAAACGGTTAGATAACACCAATGAGGTTTGGATCTTACAACTAGGGGAAGTAGTGATGCCCAGAAGAGTCCCTCCCATCCTGAAAAAAGTAACATGTTAGTAAAAACTTTATCTGATTTTTCTCGATATGAGTTGGATCAATTTCTACACTCACCATGAACGTTAAGAAGCAGAACAATCACAGCATAAACCCATAAGACAGGACTGTTGGCAAACAATAAACAACAAATGAACAAAAGGAATACAAATCAACATAGAAAAAAAATTGGAGAAACTTTTCCTACAGAAAGCCTTCTAAGAAAGGGGACTTAAGCTGAGTATAGAAGTATTTCTGAATTTTTAAACTAAAAGTTTATGTGGATTGACATTAGATATTGAAAAGACTAACTTGTGAGCATTGAAACTGATAGTTGTGTAACAAAGCTAAAGTTTAATTACAAAAGAGAGTCAAATTTAAGTATCACATCCCAAAATTTATAGATTATTTTTAACCTACTATAATGGGTAGATTAATTGGAACTTATTATTGTCTTTGGAGTAACTATTTGGACGAGAAGAACTTCAAACATAACCATGCAAAATTGCAAAATTGTGTAATAAAAGTTGTAGGAGTATGCTCATCAATACCTGATGCTCACTACTACTTTAAAGTCATCCTCCAAAGTTCTTTTTATGTATTTTTGGAAGTTAAACTTACTTCTCGGAGCCAGATGAGTCTGAAAATGCGAAACATCAGTAAACTTCTTGATTCGGGAAAAAAAAAATGGATTGCACCTATTGTTGAAACTTACATTGATAAACCCATGGCGCAGTGCTAAGTAATCTGCTTTACGGACAGACCTGAAAAATTGTTTAAAAAAGCATACCTGTATAGGATGAAAGGATTCAGAAAAATAATATAAAAAGGATATAATAATGGAAAGTTAGTTATCTCTTCTCCCTATAGAAATCTCAAGTATCAACAATCTTCATTTCAACATTTACAGATTTCAATTTTAAAGCAAGCAGTTTGATTAAATCCTATCCTTTTAGGTAGATAAAGATTATCAGCATCTGCGACATGGTGGTAAGCGACAATTGTGCAACAAACACAGGCTGACAAGCAATATTTAATTACAAATATAGAGTGATGGACTAGATACAATTCTAATCAACTTACAAAGTAGAACAAGATTGGGATTCTATTCCAGATACTTGTATGTTGTCTCACAAATGATGTCTCACGAGTAAATCTGAATCTTGATGGATCTGCAAATTTCGCAAATGAATGCACTAATTAACAAAGAAGTATATAATGAAGAAACATGAAAACGTATCTTCATTTCAATATTTATAAATCATGTTCATTTCCATCCTATGAAACTTGCTAAACTTAGGCCGCAAAAATAATGGAAATACACACTGCTCTAGAAATCAGGCATCAACTAGCTAGGAAACAATGAATTGGTCAGGGAACAACTCAACCATGTTATGATTGAAAATTTATGTCTTGAAAAGACTAATTGTACTAAAAAGCATGTAAATGAACTTGATCACACAGCACTGGCAACTTCTCGAAATCCATTCCTGTGGAGTCTCTACTTGCGGAGAGAATGGAGAGTGATGCTAGCAAATAGAGAAAACTTTTAAGAGCAAAGCATACCGTTGGAAAATTCATACTCAGAAGATGAGGTCTCACTTTCCCACACTTTCCATGTGCGCATCTGATATAAATAAAATTCTTCGGTTAAAACCGAATGCAGTATAATTCAGGTCAATGGTAACCAATTGTTATCTCATGGTCGACTTCAGAAAATAGAAATAATTGGAATCCTAACCAACCTTTGCTCTTCCAAGAGCCATTGTAAAAGCACTACTTGCTACATGAAACACAGCCAAGAAAAAAATGAAGATATGCAACTGATGTATTCCATTCACCGAAATAAGTGGCACTTTTCCCTGTAGAACCACCATGAAAGAAAGACCTCAACAAGGGCAATGTATGCCTGAATTAATCATAAATCTGTTCATACTACAACTGGAAAGGAACATAAAAGATAGTTCTCTAAACCATTGTGGTTTTGTTAGGGACAGTTATCATGGACATTGGTAAGCAAATTCTGAATGTCTTCCATAAGCAGGGAGCCCATCTATCAGGTTACTGAAAGGTTGCTGATGTTATTGCCATAGGGCTTAAATAGTTATGTGTTTAGCCATTAGCCAGTTTGATATAATAAGTGAGTTTCATGGTCTGACAATCACATCAGCAAAGTACATAGGTTCCTAATAAATTTTTACCTAGAGAAGTGCAGATAGAATATCTGTTTAAGATCCCATCATATCAGATATAGGAGAAAATGCAGTAACATAAAGAATACATTAATATAGCATGAATTTTCACAGGCAAATTCTTAATTTCTCAGATTAGTCATGCCACATATATCGAGCCACAATGACACAAACATGAATATATTCCAAGTGTGGGATCCTAAATCTCCTTGTCTTAGCATTCTTAGTTAGTTGAACATCTAGATTGGTACTCCATCTTATACTCGCACCAAGTGCATCAAAACTATAAGATGTATAATTCTGACTAATGAAATAACACTGATGTAAAGACAATTGAAATGCACAACTTGCACAATGTAGGGGAAAGACTAATAAGAGGCAATTCCAATACTTAGCTATGCAATTCAAATATGTAAAATGCTAAACAGCTTGTACAAGATCTGATACAATTGAGAATGATGTGCCTAGCCAACATTTGATTACCGTAGGACATGACGCAATTGATGCAGCAGCTAGTATCCTTCGTTTCAAATTCTGATTAACGAGAACATTTTGCAAGAGTCTCCTGCGGTGTTCTCTATCAGCTCCTTCTGTTGTGCCATCAGTTGTTTTGATTGAACATGGCAACATGGTATCTGCAACGCTGTCTGGTATGCAGATTTTGGATATGTAAGTCTGCCCAAATGTCAGTAGTAAAGAAATGAAACCAAGAATCATCAGTTCTGCAAATCGCAACAAATAATCAGTGTTAGTGATTTTGAAGTCTTTAACCAAGGGTCCAAACTAGTCCAATCAACACAACCATACAAGCAAAATTTCATTATGGCTAAAATTCATAATTGTGAAAACATATAAATGCAATTTTATAACTTACCACATTTAACCTTCTCAAGAGCTTCAAACAATGCCTTTTTGTTCTTCTTAGACAACCACTGTATACAACCATAAACAGAACATTAGAATTTAAGATTTTCTAGATAGTGAAATGAATTACGCACATATAGACGAATTCAAAAATTAGAAGGCTTAGAGGAAGAATATGAGACAAGAAAAATCTCTTACAATACGTGTTGCTCTGTTGCTTAAAAAAATACAAGAAGGATATAAAAGATAATCAAAAACAAATTTTAATAGATTACAACAATGAAGCTTTTCTTTTTTGCTTATTTTCTTTCACTTGAATTGCTTAGAGAAGATTTAGGAATGCAACAACACTCTCCCAACAATCGAGTTACAAAAATCCCCAAGCTTTGCTCCTTATATAGGTTTCTTGCTATTTCTAGAATTCACCAATTAGTCAATTGGAACCCCACATGAGAAGATTGATTATCATATAGTCAACTATTGTTGTGCAACTTTTTTTTTTTTTATCAACGACCCTTTTTTGTTTTCCATATGTACAATCAGCCAACTAATATCCCTTATCAATCAATTAGTCATGCATTAGTCTACTATCTAGTTGACTAACTCACAAACAAAAACATTCTATTCATGGGCAATGAGTCTGAATTGACTACCTAGTCTATTTAACTATCAACTACTTAAACCAATCATCATTTGGTTGATACTTTGACTCCGACAAACTCTAAGGTTAACTCTCATTGTGCCAAGAAATCCTGTGCCTTCGGAACTTCCTTGCCTGCCTAGTACAAATCAACTTCGACTCACTAGGATTTCTGTCACTTAGAGACCATGTCTTAATAACTTCATTTATTGCTTAATATTTGGGTCGACCTCAACCTACCAAGACTTCATCCTTTTCCCAACCTTAGGTCAACATTGACTCGATAGGACTTCCATTTACACAAGACACGTCAAACTTGACCTATCAAGATTTCCAATTGCCTAGAGGCTACTCCTCTAAGACTTTATCTTGTGTAACATTCGATCAATCTTGACTTGTTGAGACTTTATCGGTTGTCAAGCATCTGATCTTCCTTAACCTAGACTTCTACTACCAAACATCTAATCCTCTCTGTTGGTGCTAGAAGCACCGGCTAATCGAACTTGATTTTGATAATGGTAAAGGGTTCAAAGTTAAGGTTTGTTGTTGATCTAACAAGTCTGAATAAGTGTATAGGAAAGTCCTAAGTGACCTTAGGCAAGGTGAAAGTCCTAATTAAGGCTAGGCAAATAAGTCCTAGTGGATTCTAGGCAAGTGGAAAGCCTTAATTATGACTAGGCAATGAAGTCCTGGTCCAAGGGATTGGGCAGAAAGTCTTGGTAGGTTGAGGATGGAAGGTGGGAAATCCTAGGGTTGAGGACACTAGGTGGAATTCCTAGAGGTCACGGACACTAGGTTGGAAGACTGGATAGGTTAGGGATCGGATGCTGAGCAAAAGTCCCAAACAGTTTGGAGGACTGATTTGGCATCAGGTAAACTCTCCTTAGAAGAGTAGGTGAGGACGTGTTCCTCTGCGAGGGAACAGTAAGTATCGGTTCGACTTAGGGTTTCACGGAAAATCTGGACAATCCTAAGATTTTCAGATTCATACTATATTTTGCTTGGACTAACTTTGTGGTACAGGAAATCAAAGCTGGACGAGTGGATAGAAACATCCAGGAGCGGGTCAAGCGCTCGGACCAAGCCCGGGCGCCCTAGTCAGGGCGACCTTAGTACGGGCGAAGCTGAGTTGGAGCACTTCGGTTGGCCAACACATGTCAGTGGTCTAAGTGCCCGGACCGGTTCTAGCACTTGTAGGTGGATAAGTATGTCTTCAGGATATACTTTCAACGGGAGAGCGTCACGTTAGCCCGGGTGGGGGCGCCCGGATCAGGTCTAGGCGCCTAAGAGGGCACTATAAAAAGCCTTCAAACCAGCAGCTTCAAAACATCAATTCTAACAACTTCCGTGTTTGTGCACTGCTCCGAAAAGCTCTCCACAACGTCGAATCACTCCTCTGATGACAACGATCAAGCCTCTATTTCTCGCTTGTCGGTATACTTGTAATTTCAATTAAGCATTATATTTTTTTGTAATCGGAGCTCTTTTTAATTATCGAATTGCTAGTGGATTGCCCAAGGAAAGGGATCAACGATCGTGGGTCTTGGAGTAGGAGTCGTCATAAGCTTCGAACCAAGTAAAAGAAATTGTGTTAGCTTTGCTTTTCTTAGTTATTTATTTCCGTTGCGTTTCCTCTACTCGTGTTTTCAAAAATGTGAAAAACCCACGAGTGCTATTCACCTCCCCTAGCACTTTCGATCCTACACTCTCGACTAATTGCTTGGACTTCCATTACGCAACTTTATTATTTATCAACACTTTTATACTTTCCATAAGTCAACACTTTTAATAACTTTTGTCTTGTCAACTCCCTATTGATCTTATCATTGCCAAATGTCTAGTTGATCTAGACCTATTTGAACTTTATCCAATGTCTATTATCCAACCAACCTTTACCTATGAAGGCTTCCAACCAATTGGTTTGCTCCTTGGTGGTAGTTCACCCCATCGTTAATAGCTTACTTCGAAAGAGTCCATATGGTAAACCCTAAACACAACTATAGACAAAGGGAAAT
>JBAMIE010172707.1:0-14814 GCA_037177295.1 Kaempferia parviflora | reverse complement strand
CAAGAACTGGCATAGAGTCGTCGGAGAAGAATCGGAGGATAGAAGAATGGCGTCGGCGAAGCAGCGAGCACCCTTTTAAACCTACTGTGTGTAACGGTCATAAACCAATCGATCAGTTAATCGATTCTGAGGCTTTCTGTGCCTTCACGCGCCGCAAGAAATACAACCCCAATCAATCAAGTGATCGATTGGGGAGGCTAGATCGATCCAGCTACATTCTGTTCTCTCGCAAAATCACGAGAAAATCGATCAGCTGATTGATTGGCTGTGGCCCAATCGATCAACTGATTGATTGGCCAACTATGACTTGAGTCATTCAAGTCAAACTCAACATCCAGTCAACCCCTGACCTGTTGTGATTCTATCTTGCCTAGCATCCGGTCAACCTTCCTGCTAGGACTTGTCGCTAAGTGTCCGGTCAAACCTTTGACCCACTTGGACTTTTCTCTACGTGCCAAGTGTCTGGTCAATCTTGACCAACTTGGACTTATCATCTCGTGCCAAGTGTCCAATCACCTTGACCTACTTGGACTTACCAAACACCAAGTGTCCGGTCAATCATGACCCTCCTGGATTCCACTGCCTGGCATCACTTACCAAAGTTTTCACCAGACTTTACTCACCTGAATTTTTCTACTGCCCGGCTTCACTCACATGTCTTTCACTAGACTTCACTCACTTAGATTTCTAACACCTAGCTTCACTCACTAGGATTTTTCATTGCCTGGCTTCACTCACCGGGACTTCCATCTATCTGACTTCACTCACCAGGACTTTCACCACTAAGTGTTCGGTCAACACTAACCCACTTGGATTTTTCCTTTCTTCCAACCTTTCTGTTGGACTTGTTCTTGCCTAACCTCCAGTTAGGACTTCCCAGTCAAGTATTCAGTCAACTTTGACCTACTTGACTTCTGTTCGACAATCTACTAGATAGACAATTGCACACACAATCTCCATCTATTGTCAAACATCGAAACATCAGATAGAAACTACTCAAGCTCAGTCAAATCGGGTCAACATAATCCAGGGACGATTGCACCAAACAATCTCCCTATACATTTTTAAACATCAAAACTTGGACTCAAGTTTAACCCAACTCAAGTTTAGTCAACATGATCAACTTAACCCGAGAACAATTACACCAACAACCTCAATGTCACTAGTGGTTTAAACTCCAAGAGTGTTTGAACATACTCGATGTGAAATTCAAACCTTCGTTGTTCGGAATTGCTTTCTTTCCTCTAATGACAAAAGGTAAAGTTGTTACCTTAACAGCCCTCTAAGAGGGTCACAAAGATGAATCTTGGGACTTATTCAGCCTAACTTAATGACCTTTCTAATCTTAGCCGAGCGGCATGAGATTGCTTTCTTTTCTTTATCCTTACCTCCGAGTAGTGTAACTAAATTATTTGCAGGGATCTAAATTTAAACAGAAAATTTTCAATTTCGGTATTGGTATAGCGGCAGGCTAGCCCAAGTCTGAGATGGCTTGAATGAACTGGTTCACGTAAGCAACTACTGCAGTCATATCACATAATTTGCATTTAGAAAGAGAATTGCAAACGAAACAGGTTTACATTTTAAAGAGCGAAATGATAGACTAATATGGACAAAAAAAGCTGGGTGGCTGTTTAATTTGATCATCATCCTATCCATCGAAAAATCTAGCGTACAAGAGAGGAAATTGGAATACGGTGCGAGTTCATCAAGCTGTCAGCAGTCTCCACTCCGCTATATTTAATCGGCAGACCTGCATATTAGTATAAAACTAAAGGAATCAAGTTTCACGACAAAAAGGTTGATGATAAAAGTTCTTATCAAAATAAGGTTACAGTTAATCTTTCAAACCTCCAAGTTAAGGCAGAAATAAAATGTAGACCGATATGTTACCAAAGTCACGTAGCTTAAAATTGAAGTCTACTTTTCTGGCCTTAAGATGTTATTATGATAAATTGAGGGATGAGTTTGCCGTGCAAAAAGAAACAAAAATATAAGAGACGGGAAAGAAAATTATCATTCCAGTTGTCTCCTTGAGCAAATATAAATGAAAAGGATAAATTACTTTTCTATAACTAATTTGCTTTATTTCCTATTTTGAGTTCTTCAAATATTTCTATCCCTCTCATTTGTCAAAGGAGAAGATAAAACATCCATCCTTTTAGCACATCTCTCAGTCCAATGAGTCCTTCAACTTCTCTTTGAGAATCTATTGGGTAAAACCGTCACTGGGCAACCCCTCTAGGGTGTCCCTCTCCTATCCGGAAGGAGGTAAACCACAGGGACTTCATCAAGCAACAATAACGCATGCAAGGAGGAGTTGAGACAACCAGCGGGAGCACACCCTTACATGAACCAACTGTGTCAGTCCATGGTGAACCTCTTTAAGAATCTATGAATATATGAAAAGAAGGAAAAGGATAGACGATAGATGGCAAGAAAAATACAAATGTAAATGATGGATCATTTTTTAAATCTATCTGACTTTAAAGGGACGAGTTATGAGTGCTAAAGAATATAGAATACCTCTAGAATGGATGGATGCGTATGTCCAATTTAATGGTGTATCCCTCAGTGAGAGATGATAATCTCTGTAGGTATTATGCATGGTCGGCTTATTGGTATTATGCATGGTGAGCTTATTAAGAATCAACGAATCCATTCTAACAATAACGGATGAATTATCAAAGGGGAGGAAACAAGTAGAAAGCTTTGCACTCGGAGAGCTAAAAGTTTTCAGAAAAAAAAATATTATGCAATTCACGATTTAAAAATACATTACCTGGAGAGGATCAGCCTTTGGGATTTGTGTTTGATTATGGGGAGCTTCTGACTGATAAGATTTGGATCCATGTATGCTGTGGAATCAGAAGGAAAGCCTTTCTGCACATTCAAAGCAGGGAAATGAAATGAGGACGTGCTACATGTTTCAAATTTGTCCTTGTCCTTGAAAGGGCATAGGTAAAAAAATCTAAAGAAAATGAACAGGTATAATAAGTAATTGTTAACTTTAATATTGCTTGCATCAACCATGTATTTCTACCTGTAAAAATTCATTTAAACATATATAGCAAATGTTTGTTAAACTCGTTAGCCTGAATAAAGGCTCAATATTATGAAGAACACTCTAACTGTTTGGTTAAGTATAATAGCTATTAAACAGAAAGTAAAAGTTATCTCATAGAAATTATGTACTTTGTGAAAATATAAAATCTTACAGTAGATAAACTGTGAATAGTAGCTTCTCTCCAGCAAATTTCTCTGATGATCACCGGCATTTCCTTGTCATCACCGGAAAAGGCACAATATACTCGAGTATCCCTTAACCTCATCAGTACTCCATCAACTCTAAGCTGTAAGCACAATTGACTCAGAAGGTAGAGAACAAGAAAAATCAGAATAAACCTAGGTCACAATTACAAGGAATAAACAAGCACTCTCTGTGGCAAAAGGTGATAACACTCACCCACGCGGCCAATACTGACCACCACCCACCTGCTAGATACAGGCAGGTAAATCGCCCGGGAATAGTAGCGCATGCAGGGGAGGAGGCAACCCGCGAGGCTTCCGCACCCGCTGGGAATCGACCCCAAGCAATAAACAAGCACTATCAATGATATAGAAGATTTCAGATATGACTCCTAGGCCACCGCTAGTCGGTATTATTTCCTAGTTTTATCATTTACCATCACACATATGGTGGCCAGACACCATGTACAGATCTAATAGCTTATGAAGTCCAATTTTGATTAAAGAAGCCATGTAATACTCGAGGCCATTGTAGTTAACAAGGAATTACTTGGCAAACCAATTAGAAGATCCCACATTCAAGTTTCACAGT
The DNA here is from genome assembly GCA_037177295.1 of Kaempferia parviflora. Lineage (NCBI taxonomy): Eukaryota > Viridiplantae > Streptophyta > Magnoliopsida > Zingiberales > Zingiberaceae > Kaempferia > Kaempferia parviflora. The sequence continues at coordinate 10,973 of JBAMIE010172707.1, read as the reverse complement.
CAAACTTCATCAAATAGGCAGGAAAAGAAAGTTCTAAGCAGTCACAACTCACCACAATAATTGTCAGCTCCCATTTAGTAAAAGGAAAAGTAACAAACTTAAGTTTAAATCAGAGGGACTGTGGAAATTATATGGGCACCACTACCATGAAAATCTGAACCTGTACAGAAAACAGAAAAGATGAAGGCTTGCATGAGTATAGGAGATTGATGTAAAAGCTTCAGTACCAGCCAAGATGCAATACCATGACTGGCTTACAATCTAGGATCAATGCAAACTATGGGAACCTACTATTTCACTAGCATGAAAACTGTATAATCACAATAAAAGCACTGTGCTTTTCAGGAATCCATGAATTAATGGATCAAAAAATGAGAGAAATTGGAGAGGACTGACTCTCCTATATTACTGGAGAGCATCTGAATTAGATAGATAAACACAGACATATGAATGGAGAAGGAAAAGATGGAGAAAAGTTAAATATGTTGAATGAAATCAAGCCTGTCATAGAATCACTTTGGCAATCTTATACCTAAAAAAATATGATAGTACCATAAGAAACAAGGCACAATATGCCGTGCAATTAACAATTCATCATCTTGCACAAAGGAATTTTCTATTTTCATGGGTGCATATCTATTAAAATGCATTATCATGAATGCATGACTGTAAAATATAGCACATGAAAGCTATCAACTTGATAGAAGCAACAAACTTTGTTATTATCATTAATGAGTACCTATTCCAAAACCTAGACCTTTTGGTCATAATCTCTATACCGGAATTATAGTTATAGTGGAGTTCTTGATGACAATACAATGCAGGCTAACGTGGAAAATATGAAAATAAGCTGTATAATAAAAGGAAAACATTTAACTTCAAGTACATCCAAGTAAATACAATGATGTCATAAACTCACCCAGTAGCGCAGCAGAAGAAACCAGCCACTAGGCATGACTCTCTACGAGTTTGATAGAAAATGATACATATTAGCATTCAATACTGAAGTAAAGTACAGGTTCTGAAAAAGTAAAAGAAGAGCCACAGGCATTACCACTTTCACAGTTAAAAGTGACACTCCATTATCAGCCAACTCATCCTCATATAAGACTACCTAGATTAGATACATCAATCATTAACAGATCAGCATACATTTGACGATAACATCAGTTCTCAAAATTTCTATTCACTAAATTCTACTTACAAGGCCAAGTCAGAAACCACTTGCAATAAAAATATCAGAACATAAAAAATAGCATATATGTTTTATTCAGTATAGCTTGTACCAACCTCATTGTAGAACAGAATTGGTTCCATTTTTGATAATACAGTCAGATCAATTTGTTCATCACAGTCTTGCCAATAAAGTCCATGGTATTCTTCAGGATTTGTCTGCATTACAAGATAAACACAGTGAAAGATGAATTTTGATTCTCACTACCTCTCTGTATGTCTCTTGTAAACTAGTTCGGATTAGGCTAATGAGTCAGATAAATATCTACATTATACTATAGTATTTAATTAAACCAATTATTATGGCTAGTTGATTAGTTAAATCTAAATTGGCTAAGTAAATTATGTTAAAATTAGTCTTAAAGGGCCACTTAGTGATCATTAGGGAATCAATAGGTTGAATTGAGGTTCATTGTTAGTCTTAAATCGGCGTTCAACCCAGGAAAATCAATTTATCCAAAAGTTAAAATGAACTGAATCTATTTGGTTGTTTTATTATGAGTCGTTGTCACACAAGGAGGGGATTGGGGAGAAACTTGTTATGATTCTTCCCCTCCTAGTCTGACTTCTCTCTTGAAGAGTCACAAGTGCGAGGATGATTGGATATGTGGGGTGGTGCTTTGATCAGAAAGCTATGGCAGAGGCAAAAGAAATATTTGATAAAGGCATTATGCAGGAGGGTGGGAAGAGGAGGGGCTTGGTGACATTGGATTGGAGGTAGCTGAGCTCATGAAGAGAGTGGCAAATTTGGCTTCCTTGAGTATCTACCAATAACAGATCCTCATGGAGTCACTAATATAAATAATTATTATTACAATCTTAGTTAGCCAGCTAGAAACAATTAGCCTTCTTGAAATTGAGGTTTTTTCATGGATATTAGTTCAAGGTTAGTTTTTCTCTACAAAATTTTCATGGTGAACTAAAGTTCTAGCTTACACGGAAATGTTTCCCATTCAAAACTTCAATTAGGGAATTCCAAAATTCACAAGAAGAAAACTATAAATTTCTACTTAAAAAAAAGTAGAAGAATTAAGCAAACCTTGTCTGGTTCTGTTTCTACTGTCTCACTTCCGCTGTATGGTGTTGTAAATGTGTAATCATAGTCTAGAATCACTTGCTGTGACGGTTTACTGAAAAGAAAAGGCATAAGTAAGACATCCCCCTTTAGTTTTCAATTAGGTTATTCAAGAATGGATTTGCAGCAGCATATTTTAATATCAAGTTTATTTATACTTAAGATGAAACAGATTGAAAGTATAATAGAATTTGCACAACCTGATACTGTTAAACAGTGTAAACAGAATAAAATATGGCAATTGCAGAAAAAGCAACGGATACAAGATCAAGGAATTAAGCAAAAAAAAATCTCAAATAAAAAGTTTAAAATTGCTGCAAGAGTTAAGACTGTAAAATTACAACATGTTTCTGAGGATCATGAGCAGCATTATTGTAGATATTTTTATGCACTAAGGCATACGGAAGTTGGTCGTGAGTAACTGCAAACTTTGAACTCACACGATTGAAATAAATAAAGATTATTGACCTTCTAAATTTCCATTTTGCAGCAGCTGGGACTTCAACTGGTGGCAGCGCTTCTTCCATCCAACCCTTTAGAGCATCAACTGCATTATAGTGCAACTTAACACCGCTTCCTTCATGCAAAAGACATAAAGCACTTCCTCCAAACACCATTTCCGGTAAGTGTGACACTCCCAGTTCTTTTTCCAACCTGAAGCAAAATCAAATTTTGAAGTCAAATGACATATGAGTAATAGAAACTTGCATCATCTCATGAGCATATCCGAAGGGTTATCACATTAATGTTAATAAATAAGCATGATTTTAACTGGAAATTATTAATGAGTTAATCTGACATTAGTTTATTACATTTTTTTTCCTTCTTGTGAAGTTAATTATACAGTACAGGATCCCAGGAAATAGTGATAAGAACGTAATAAAAAAGTATAACAACCCAAATGCTTTTATAGCCATGACACGATGACATCTTGGATTACATTGTAGTATCACTCACACCGGCATACGATAATTACAGAGATCCATGCCGACCAAACCTATCTGTGAGATCCATGTATGTTGTTGGTCTTATTGAAGTCAATTCCACACGCAAACTGCAAAACTAATCCTTGACTAGCAACATTACATTCGATGATTTTAGTGTGTTATGCTAAGATCAACGTGTGCCATATTTTGCAAGAAAGTTTATCCTCCTAACTCACACACATGATGGTTGTTGCTTGACCATCTGAATCCACACAAGTGTTTGAAATTCGATAACTTGGTTTAATTGAATGCAACTCGAAAATTACCCAAAAAAAATGCAACTCGATGACTATTAAGAACACAAAAAAAAAAACAAAAAAAGAGACTAGAAGAAGATTCTTCTGAATTGACGTACTCCTCACGGGCGAGAGAGCCCAGGATGGGGCGCTTGCTTGATTCGACGAGCCAACCCTTGATCCGCAACCCACTCCGCCCCTCCGGCAGCAGCTCTGCTTCAGCCGCCTTCAGATCGCTCTCCGACGCGCCGGCCCAATCCGCCATGTTGCCGACCGATGCAATCGGTTTCCAGATGTCTATCTTTTCTTATTTTTGACGTTACAGATACACCGAAACCTAGCGATTGAAGCATTCAGCCACAGCCAAGCATGCTTCATGCACGTGCAGCGACTGAGGATGCGGCAGTAGGTGCCCAATAATTTATTGAAAAACTTGCTGGTTCGTCCCCAAAGTTTAACTCGGTTCAAAATGCACACTATTTTTTTTTTTTTTGTTATTAGTGAAAAGTTTCAAAATTAGAGCACAGTTTATCCATGGCCAATCGATTAGCGGATGATAATTTTATTACAACGGAGTAAGAAATTAATTTTTAGCTGCTCCATCTCACCTAATTTAATTAATTTTTATTAAAAAGACGTCCCAATTCACTGTTAATATTGTTCTCATTATTATCTCTCAGCTAAATAGTAATTATAATTTGGTAACTGTTAAAATGAATATTAGGTGAATAAGTCAAATTTACAATTTAGCAGTTATAAATATTTTTTTTAATAGATTAAGTACTTATTATAATAGTTATAAAATCATAATTGATATAATAATTATAACAGTTACTATTTTATAACTATCCCAACATAAATATTTTTAAATAGGCTAAATGTGTTACAACAATTACTGCTACGACAAAAGATAATAATACAAATAATACTAAAAAAACAGTCGGAAAATTATATACAACTCAACAGTGAGTTGAGACTCCCTTTTAATAAAAAAATAAAAATGAAACACCGCTTTACGATTTGAAAAAAAAAAAAAAAATGGACACCCTTTGACTCTTGACCTTAAAATATCAGTTGGTAATTATTATTTTTTGTTAAAAAAAGATAATAATTTGTTGGAATCCAAAATATCACTGACCTAAAATATCAACCAAGAGTTCAATAAACATCATTACTGTAATTTGCAACAAATAAGAACACAGTACTAATAAAATGAAATGAACAGATGCAGCTTAACTATGAGAATGGAAATCAAAATTACAAAGGTTGATATTTGACAAACACATTTCTGATTTCTCTAGGAATAGATCTTGTCATCTATTCCTAGAACCACCAAATCCAGAGACCATCTTCAATTTCCAAATGGTTGATGCTGTAGCCAAATGAACTTGCGCATGCTTAATGATTTACCTCGGCTACTCAACGGTTCATGAATACTTTCATCATATGCTCTTCTCTACTGAACCAAATAAGCATTGTTAAGCAACTGAATCGTCTTCTTGCCAAACAGTTTGGGTCTCAGCGGAGACTGTCAGAAGTTCCATCAGCTCAAGACGGTATTCGAGGCCTCTGATGTGGTGACCCAATAGCATGCACCTAAGAAAGTCACAGCAAGACAAAGGTTCAAGATGCACGTTAAAGCATAAGAAACTATAGGTAAAGTTACATATAGAGGTTGAACTTTGACCTTCATCTCAATTCAGCTTTTAGATTTAGAATGTATTCTATTTAACTTCTAAATTCAAGAAAACTTGTTATAGTTTCATCTCAAAGTTTTGAGTGCTGACAGAAGATTTGGCCATCTTCACTATGCATGAAAAAAAGGTGCTCTTGTTACACACCCTTATAAAAAACAAAAAATTAATTCAGTTACAGCAATTCAACACCATAAATTCGAGAAACTAAATTGGAAAAAAAGGTAAAAGTTCACTGACTTAATAAAAAAATTGCTCTTGAAGATAAAAACAATATGTAGTACCAGAATAGAAGGCGTGCAAGATAATCCCGGGGGACAGATATAAGGGGCTGAAATTGTATGGAAGTGTTCTCAACAAGTTCTTCACAGTCATCTTTACCCACTCCTAAGGCTCCGCCTGTTGGATTGTCAGAGGGATGAGGGGGTTTGGAATGCATCTTTGGAGAAAGAATTGCAAGGAGGCCGTGCACAACTGAATTGATTGCCTCTTCTACACCAGGACAAGTTGGTTCTGAAAGTTCAGCAACCTGGACAGAATGCCTTGTTATAACAGTTGTAACATATGTTCCTCAAAACATTCCTAATAGGTAATTCTTTGTGCCTGGCGATGGTTCAGCAGCATGGAAGAAGACTAGGAAATATACAACTAAAATAATAATAACCTTCAGGTATCTTTCATGATTTTTCCAAATGTTATAATTTCAACTTTATTCAAGTTTAGGGAAATCTCCTGGGTACATCCATAGGTATATGCCCAGCTTCAGTGTTTAGGACTTGTATATGCACACAAATACAATTACTTTGGTGTACAGTATGCTGATTTACATAAATTATTGACTAAACACATATATTTTATTTGGCATTAAATTAACATATACAGTAAATTTATTTTTATGCCAATATTTCGTTAGTAGAACCTACTTTATGGACTCCCAATACATAGTAAAAAAAAATTGATGAATACTGAATAGGTAGCTGAAAAGTATTTAGCAAAGCAAGCTTGTAGGCAAAGCAACAACAACAACTAATTCTTATCCCACTGGGTGAGGTTGGCTAAGCTATAACAACAACAACAACCAAGTCTTATCCCACTAGGTGGGGTCGGTTAAGCTACAGTTTAAAAAAAAAAAAAAAGATTTTGTTATCCATGTATGTAGTTGAAAAATATTCATGAATGCAAGCTGTGGGCAAGGCTACAGTTTGGAAAAAAGGATTGTGCTATCTGTATAATGAGGCATTACTAGCCAACTTCATAGAATCCAAGCCCATCTACATGATAGAAATTAACAAACTGGGCTTAGCTACACCTAATATTTGTAAAAAAAAAATATAAACAAATATAGAAGTTTCAATAACTAACCTTCTCAGGTTGCAAGGATCTGAGATAGTCCAACAAATCATTTTTTTCCTCTCCAACAAACTGTTGCATGTGCAAGGCAGAATTTCTCCTTTTCATGTCATGCAGCTCCTGTAAACACAATAGCATACAGCAAACCAAAATCTTGGAGATCAGTAGATCATTGGAATCATGATTCATGAGAAATGTTAGTAGATGCCCATGTGAATGTGATGTAGCATAGTATCTATTGAATTCATTACGAACTTGAAGAGAACAAAATAGCCTGAAACAAAGCTATTATCAAGAAGAAATTTGTGATGTTTAATCCTCTCCATGTAGTTTCACATTTTTCCATGACAATAACACTATTAAAAGAAATAAGCGATCTTAATACCTTTTCTACAAGATTTATATGAGATTGTAGGTAGGATATGTATTCTTGAACTTCAGTTGTCAACTCCCCAAGGTTGTTGATATTGATATCTGTGGGTGATGCTTGATCTTTTTTTTCAAGATTTTGATGAACATTGATTCTTTCAAGAGAACTAGATATTTTTGAAGACCTATCAAACGAAATCTCAGAGTTATTTTCCTCCAAAGTTGATGTTTCTTTTTCAGTGTCGTCTTCAATGGTATCTAGATTTCTTTCAAGGTATAGCCTATATTCAGCACTGCGCAGAGTGTACCTGCAGCATAAATAAAAAAACTGAAGTAATCTCCAAGTCAATAATTGTATGACAAAAGTTGGAAATGTACAACATCAAATTTTTTGTAAAGTATGGAATCTGCTTTTGTTAAAAAAAACAATATTTTGATAATGAAAACTCTTACGGGTAAGCACGTTGAACTAAAAGAATAGTGAAATATTAAAAGGTGATTCATACTACAGCAACAGTTTGGATACAAATACGTAACTGGTAATGAAGTCTCTGATGGTTGAATGTAGAAATGCATCTATCATTACAAAGAGCCCAAGCATCCAACTTTTCTTTTTTGTTGGTTCCGCCAAGAAAATTAATTGAAAATACACAGTTCTGACTGTTAGAATTTTAACCCTAGACGGACCAATTTGATGTATATTGTATAATCAGCATTTTTTTATTACGACTGTGCTATATACCACTGACTGCCAAAGAAAGAACATGCTTTCCAATTACTGTAAGCCAAAATTAACAAAATTACAGCAGGTAGCTTTGCATTATTAGTTTACCCTGTCTTCATAGAAGAAATGAGTAACTTGAAAAGTGGTTCCCATAAGGCTTCTATATGGACTTGAAATTGATCAGAAGGTAGTAAACCAAGCATGCCTGAAATAGTCCTCTTCATTGCTTCCACTGTATTGGCCGGAACATCCTTTTGAATAAGGCTCACATCCAAAGGCTCTATCTCTTGAACCAAATTTAGGATGATGGAATTCTGAAATACGAACATTGATTAGTTTCAGAAAATCTCTCTTAAAAAAGACACAATTCGTGGGAACACAGAAGTAAACTTAATTGGTATATTAAAGAGTTCATCACAAAAATATAAGTTTTGGAGGGCACAAGTATACATAGTAAACAACTCAAACTGTTAGATTATAACAATAGCAAAACCAGGAAACAACTCAGAACATAGAGTTTGAGATATGCCAGCTACCTTCGAAATATCTATTTATAAGCAACTCGATCTCAATGTCCTAAGTCCTCCGACGTTATACCAATACATCAGCATATAACCTACCTCCTTAAGCTTCTTTATTTTCCAATACCAACATGCTCCATTTACATCTTATCATAGACATACAAAAACTACTATTTCAGATAATTTTCCTGACAAAAAGTGGATAAGTTAATACATAATCCACAAGAAAATACTTTCAGAATAAAGTCGCTCCGATCACCAATTGACTTTATGCTCCTGAATAATCATCTTTGTTTTTATTATCTCTCCTAGAACCTGAGATCCGTGAAAGATCGATATGTAACAATATTCCGCTTCGAGTTCTGATATAAATTTCAAATCGCGATGACAAAAAATAAACGAGAACTGAAATTCATAGAATATCGCTTTTAATTTAACGCGACAAGGTTCAACCAGCAGATGGCGTCCGATAATTCCAAAGAGAAAGGAAAAAAACTAAACCAACATCCAACCTTGGAGGAGCTGCTGTGGGAATCGATGTCATCGAAGGATGACCCAGTGGAGGCGGCCACAAGGACAAGTGGGCGAGGCCTGGATCGAAGACTTGACGGAGAGAGCCGGAGCTGAAGGAACCCCCCTCGGATAGCGAGCGGCGGGAGGGGCGGAGGAGGAGGAGGTCGGAGCCGCGGGAAGAGCAGTGCCCGAGGTTGTACGGAGGCGGCGGTCGGCATGCCCCGTCGCCCACCCAACAACTACCACACGCGCCTTTGCTTCCCCTTCTTAAGCTTTTTGCTCTTCGACGAATCTGTCAGTTTTGGGCACTACCAATTGCCATCGCACATCGACTTAGCTCCGTCAAATGAGATCAAATGTTCAGTCCAATTCAACGATCCATTTTAAAAGCATGCATCTAATCCATTCATCATGTTTCATGTAAATCACCCACGCGTCCATACGATTCGGCGGGGACAACACCTGATCCGCTACCCACAAACGGAATCTCAGAAAATGGGCATAATTTTGCTCTGATTCGTACCCGCCACGTTAATCAACGTGATGTGGCAGAACAGAGTGGGACCCAAGTTTGAGACCGCTTATGACGGCTTGACAAACAGGTAACAGAGTACGTAAAAAATTCGGGGTGTGGGAAGAGCCTTCATTTTTACGGTCCTAGCGCATTTGGAAGAGCATTTTATCTGTGATACGTCTACTTCTTTCGCTATTGTAAATCAAGTAGTTTGGGCTTATTGCATTTTTATAAATATATTAATGAGAAGCAACCACAGCCGTTAAGATCTTATTTATGCTTACTTGATATATAGAGAAATATGAAATTCACAAACTTAAAACTTCTACATTAGTCTCGTTAACATCTATAACAAAGTTACAAAACAATACATGGACATACACACTTTATATTTTTAAATTAACTATATTAAAACTAAAAATAATATAATTTTAGTTAAGTAGAAACATATTCAGGCAAATCTGATTGCACAAACTAGATATCCAACAAAAACATTGCGAGAACTCATTCAAGGGTGGGCATAACTGAATTCTAAAAACCTTAATAGATGAGATCGTCATGCTCCTCTGTATTGTGATGTGTCCATGTCATTCAAACCCAACTCCTCGTTCTGCTGCTTCTGTACTGTAAGCTGTATCCGCTTGTGATGTGTCCATGTCATTCAAACCCAACTCCTCGTTCTGCTCCCAAGTCCTTTCATAGTCCTCCACTGGCATCGCAACCCAACATGATAATATAACATTAGCATAATATGTACATACTAATCAATTAGTAAAATCAGTAAGCGAAATCTAGTGAAAAGTGAACTCCACATGAATGGAAATTCAGTGACGAACCAGTAAGCTGCTTGTCATCCTCCAAAGAATCGGTGACAAAGGAAACAAATGAACTGGACAATGCATCATCAATTATAAGTGTCCAAGGTTTTTCTAAACTCAAAAGCTACACGAGAGAGAGATAGAGAATGAGTAAGTCAGCATACATATGAATAGCCAATGAAAGATGAACAGTGATGTTACTTGAAAAAAGCTACGCTCACTATCCAGAGCGGTGAAAGAACCAATCGGAAAAGAATATAATGAGGCACCCATGTTATGACTAAAGAAATATGCTAAATCTTCACCACTTAACCTACCATGCTAAGCCTGGACTTGAAATCCTGCCATTTATCTCTTTTCCAGTCATCAGTACTATCGCCCAAAGAAAATCCATGTACTCTCTCAAGATCTATGGAAGAACAAAATGTAAGATCAGAATCTTCAAGAATATAAATGAGGAAAAAAGTTCTAAATGGCGCCGAAGAACAATATGTAAGATCAGAATCTTCAAGAATGTAAATGAGAAAAAAGTTCTAAATGGTGGCCGCCTAGGCGGGCATCAACTGCACCACTTTTGCCTTAGGCGATCAAAGATGACACAAGACTGGTGGGCGACGAGTCCAAATGCATCCCGCGAACCCGGACGCATCTCCCGAACCGGGCAACACACCCAGAAGCGTTGCCCAAGCCCGGTGGCGTGCCCGGATGCATCGCATGATCCCAGCAACGCATCGCACAGGCCAAAACAATGGTAAGACGGTCGGAGTTAAATTTTCAACTTAGGGTTTAATTAAATAACTTTATGTTAATAATTTTAATTAGCTCCTAGCTATGATTAGAATAATTTAAATAGACTTAATTACAACCTAATAAAATTATCACATATATATATATATATATATATATATATATATATATTAAAATAATTTGTATTATTTTT
>JBAMIE010172692.1:0-14818 GCA_037177295.1 Kaempferia parviflora | reverse complement strand
GTGAAGCTACTACTCAAGGACATTATTATACTTAGGTATTTGGCACCAATACAAGTAAGTATAATAACAAAAAAAATGTATTTATTAATATTGGAATTTGATACATTGAGTCCATACAACAATCAATATTTGATTGGCTCTAGGGCTCTTACTAAGAGAGAAGACCACCTTCACTTGCCCTTTCGGTACATTTGCCTATAAACGTATGCCGTTTGGACTTTGCAACACTCCAGGGACATTCCAACGATGTATGATGACCATTTTTGGTAATTTATTAGAGCATTACATGAAGGTTTTTATGGTTGATTTTTCGTTATATGGTTCTGCTTTTGATGTATGTCTTGAAAATTTATCTCGAGTTTTACGTAGATGCATTGAGACAGATTTGGTTTTGAATTTTGAAAAGTGTTATTTTATGGTTAAGCATGACATTGTATTAGGTCACAAAGTTTTTAGGAGAGGTATTGAGGTAGATCCTGCTAAAATCAGTGTTATATCTTCTTTATCTTACCCCGCATGCGTGTAGGAAGTTCGAGCTTTACTTGGTCATGTAAGTTTCAATAGGAGATTTATTAGAGACTTCAGTCAGATTACTCTTCCATTGACTAGTCTTTTGCAGAAGGATGTGGACTTTCATTTTGATCAGAGATGTAGAGTGGCCTTTGAGAGGCTAAAGGAGGCACTTATATCAGCACCCATTATTCAGCCGTCATACTGGACAGTTCCTTTTGAGTTGATGTGCGATGCTTCGAAGTTTGCAATGGGAGCTATACTTGCACAAAGGGTGGATGGAGCAACATATGTGTTATGCTATGCTTCTCGGACCTTAGATGTTGCACAAGCAAATTACACCACCACAGAGAAGGAGCTTTTAGCAATTGTTTTTTCTTTGAATAAATTTAGATCTTATTTATTGTGTTCTCACGTGGTGATTTTCTCTGATCATGCAGCTTTGAAATTTCTCCTCAAGAAACCGGATGCAAAGCCTAGGTTGATTAGATGGATGCTTCTGCTTCAAGAATTCGATGTAGAGATACATGATAGGAGCGGAAGGGAGAACCAACTGGCTGACCATCTGAGCAGGATAGAGGGACATGTTGACCACATAGCTGTAGAAGATGATTTTCTAGATGAGCAGCTCCTACAGCGACATGGTGAGTCACCATGGTATGCAGATCTGGTTAACTATTTAGTAGCACATGTTTTTCCCACACAATTTTTGAACGCTAAAAAAAAATAAATTAAAAAGTGATTCAAAGTATTTTGTGTGGGATGATCCTTATTTGTGGAAATTTTATAGTGACCAGATCATTAGGAGATGTATTCCTGATCATGAGTTTGATTTTGTACTTACATTTTGCCATTCATTAGAGTATGGTGGATATTTTAGACTTCAAAGGACTACTAGGAAGGTGTTAGAGTGTGGATTGTATTGGACCACCTTGTTCCGTGATGTATATATTTTTTTATAAATCACGTGATATGTGTCAACGAACTGGGAATATATGACCTAGAATGAAATGCCTCAGTAATTTATATTATTCTGCGAGATTTTCGATGTTTGGGGAATTGATTTCATTTGGATTTTTATACATCTTATTAGCAGTTGAATATATTTCTAAATGGGTGGAGGCCATACCTACCAGAACTGACGACTCTTCAGTTGTTGTTAGCTTTGTCATGTCTCACATTTTCTCCAAGTTTGGAGTACCCATGGCGATCATCAGTGATCAAGGGTCTCACTTCTAGAATAGACACATGAAGGCTTTACTAGGAAAGTACGGGGTTGCACATAAGATTTCTACTCCTTATCATCCTCATACAAATGGACAAGCTGAAGTGTCTAATAGGGAAGACAAATTAATTCTTGAAAAGACAGTTAGACCTGGCAGGAAGGATTGGAGTAAAAGACTTGAAGATGCATTATGGGCTTACTGCACTCCTATAAGGCACCTATAGGAATGTCTCCTTAGAAGATGGTTTATGGGAAGTCTTGTCATTACCTGTGGAGATTGAGCATAGTGCTTATTGGGCAGTCAGAGCATGTAATTTTGAAGCTAGCACAGCTAGGGAGAAGAGTAAATTGCAACTTCAAGAGCTAGAGGAGTTGAGGTTGGAAGCCTAAGAAAATTCAAGGATTTACAAAGAGTAGACCAAACATTTTCATGACAAGCACATTGTGGTAAAGGATTTTAATATTGGTGATAAAGTGCTTTTATTTAGGTCTCGCCTTAAATTGATCAAGGGAAAGTTAAGATCAAGATGGGAAGGACCCTTTTGTGTTACTAACATTTTTTCTTATGGAGTGATTGAGGTACAGGAGATGTCTAGTAGCCGGATTTTTAAGGTAAATGGGCATCGACTCAAGAAATTCCATGAAGAGATAAATGACTTGGTTTTGGAAGAAATGGAAAGTGAAGAGATGCTATCTACCCGACCTAAACGGAGTTTGTTCCATCTTACACTCTTTTACCATTTCACTACAACAAAAATGTTAAACGACAACACCATAAAGACAACAGTTTTAGAAGAAACTGTTGTAAATTTTGTAAAGGACAACGGTTTTATCAAAAACCGTTGTCTTTGAGCTAAAAAAAATTAAACGACAACAGCTTTGTAGACACCGTTGTTGTTAGACAGTTGTTATTTTAAATCAACAACGCTTTTTACAACAGTTTCAAAAAGCATTGTCTTTATGCGCTTTTTTGGGGCTACGACAACAGATTTTAAATCGTTGTCGTTTTTAATGTTGTATTATATAGTCAAGGACAACGGTTTATAAAAAACTATTGTCATTTTAATATTGTCTTTACTCAATATGTCGCTTGTTTTCTTTTAAAAATATTATTTCATTCCCATCCAAGAATATTATAGGCAACTTTTCACTTAAAGAAAACCCTTTTCCATATCTCTCCGCCAAAACCTAAAATGAAAACCCGCCGTGCTCGTGCCCTTCGCGCAAGCTCCACAAGCCATCGTCGCAAATCCATGGCCACAAGCACCGTCGCACATCGCCGCAAGCTCCGCCCATCAGTACCCTCTTTGACCTCTCGGCACCGGCTCCCTCTTCAAGTTCTCAGTGTCGCTCCCTAACCCTACCTACAAGCCCTTTGCCCAAGCGTCACGAGCCATTGCCCAAGCACTGCAAGCCCTACAAGCCCTCTACCATCGCCCTTTTAGTCCCCTCTTCCACATCTCGGTGCCGCCCGACCCTGCCTGCAAGCCCTCTACCCCCGCTCCCTCTTCAAACCCTTTCCTCCCTTAACTGTCTGCGCACAACACGTTAGGCTTTGCCCTCGCATTATGCTCTACTACCCTCACAAATTGGAGGTACGTTCCCTTTTCTTTCATTTACTTGATTTTTTAGATAAGAATTTGTTACACATATAGACTCTACTATTCTTTTTCCCTATCTTGAGTTACCGAATGTTCTTGAATTGTAGATCTTAGTTTGTAACCTGACCGGAATGTAGAACCGGAATGGAGAGTAGTCTTTTCTTTCTTGTAGTTACGCTATAGTTTGATAAACGAGTTGTGCCATGTTGAACCTTTAAACTTGTTAAATATTAAATCTGAAATTTCTTGTTCTTTCAGCAAAAGTTGTATAAAATGTTAATGGAACATACATTTCCATATGTTCTTCTAAACAAACTTGTTCTTGAATGTATAGAGAGTAGCAGAGGTGGTACATGGTAAAAATGAACTAGTTTCATGATTAAATTCTCCTTAGTATCTCATGGAGTAGTGCAGGTTGTATAGGAGTAGTTGAAAGAATGGTTGGAATCAGGTTGTATAGGAGTAGTTAAAGGAATGGTTGGAATAGCATGTGACTAGATGATATTGTGGGATATAGATGTTACCAGTTAAGACATGTAAATGATACTGCTTATGTTACTATTGGAATGTTCTGCTTGGTTTTTCTCGTTGGAATGTTTCGCTTGTTTATTTCTTTCTTTCCTCAATTGTTTAATCTCCTTAACTGTTTATCGGGTATGGATGGAACCCATACGGGAAGAGTGCCCTGGGATGAGCTCCAGGGAGGGCTCTTCCAACAATAAAAGGAAAGGAATTGTAGAAGGATATGTAGTAAAAAGGAAGAATTTGCTCTAGAAATATGAGAATGCATGTTGTTAGGAATTTGTAAATAACATTAGCTGTACACCGTGAAGATGACATTTTAAAATTGCTATAGAAGAGCTATTTCTTTCCTTGAAAATTTACGCCCTGTTCATATGATCTTTATGCATATCGATGGCACTCTGTTAATGTTGATTTTACCCGATGTGTGGGACTTATTTCACTAATTTGAATGCTGACATTTGTAGATTGTTACCTTTGTGAACCTGGATTTAAGCTTTTGGTTTGGTTCCAACTAGAACTTGATTCTGCTTTTCTTAACATTGCTGTTATGACTTCGGAATATAGGAATGGATATTGGTAGATTAATGAAACTATGACAATCGGTTTATTTCAGTAAAATTGATGAGTTGTTTCATAAACACAGTCTTTAACAATGAGAGTTACCTTGATTTTCCTCTTAGCTATTTTTTGTTGAGATAAATTAACTCATAGCAGGCTTATCTTTAAGTCACAATGATGCAGGTATAAGATTATCAAAGCAGGTGCTGGAAGAAATCATACTGTTGTTGTAACCGATAAAGGGACATCTTTCTCTTTTGGGCTGAATAAACATGGGCAGTTGGGTACTGGTTCAGCAAAAGTTAGTAGTGATGCATGATATTTTATTCATTTTTACATTTCTTTATTATTTTTTTGTGATTGTATACTGTTTTGAAATTTTTCATGCAATGCCTATATATAATTTGATTATTCCCCTACCACTAAATTATCTAATTGACATGCAGTTTTCTTTCATTTCTTGACGTAATCTAACTATGTGAACAATTTAATTAGGGAAAAAAATCAGTGAACATTACATAGGATATGCTTGCTTTCTTCTGTTTCATCAATCTTTTTTTAATAGAATTCACCAAGCTTGAGATTCTTGTTAGCAAAGTACATGCATTTTCATACTTCTTGTTTTTTAACTTCTGTAGAAATTGAGCCATCTCCAGTCGCATGTATGGTTTCTGAAGCCACAAATGTTGTTTGTGGTGCTGATTTTACTGTATGGCTTTCATCAGTGGAAGGGTCTTCAATTCTGTATGTTTCAATGAAAGAAGAGTTCTTAACAAGAAGCAAATTTTATTGTCCCTTCTGATTTGCTTGTTTATAGAAGTTCTCTATTAAATTGGCTATCTTTCTCAATGCTCATATGTAGAACTGCTGGTCTTCCTCAGTATGGACAACTTGGGCATGGAACTAATAATGAGGTCTGTTTGGAAGATGTTTGAAGTTGCTTCCGTGCTTTCTTACGATTTATGGTTGTTTTAATAACTTGCAGTACAACTCTAAAGACAGCTCAGTAAAGCTAGTTTACGAGCCCCAGCCACGCCCACGTGCAATAGCTACATTATCTGGAAAAACTATTCTCAAAGTTGCATGTGGAACAAATCACACAGGTTTTGTGCCATATTTATTTGCTATGATGTTGAGGTTAAGCTAACTGTTAATAATTATTTTTTGTGCTTATGTTGTGGACTGGACATCCCTTTCCAGTTGCTGTTGATTCAAACGGCTTTGTTTACACGTATGTGTCATTCAAGTAACTGGTATCTGGCTTATCTTAGTTTGATTCATTGCAACTATTGTGCATTTAAGTTTTCTAATTCAGCACCTAATTTGTATTTGATGGCACTTCACATTTTTCAATTTTTATCTACTTAAAGTGCGTTACTAATTATATTATATATTTTTCAATGTTTTCTTTTCTCAACTACAGATGGGGGTTTGGTGGATATGGAAGGTATTGCAAAATGTCATTCTTTGTTACTATTTTCTTTTCAGTTTATGTCTGGATCTATGATTCCTTCCAGGTCTTATAACTCTTGTTTATTCTCTGTGCATGTTGATGCTAGGCTGGGCCATCGGGAGCAGAAGGATGAGTGGGCTCCTCGTCTTGTGGAGGTCTTCCAGAAGCAAAATGTTTTACCTCCTAATGCTGTAGTATCAGCAGGTTCTGTAAATTCTGCCTGCACTGCTGGTACTTATCTTCCTCTTCCCGTTTTCTTTCACTTTATCTCGTAATTTCAGATTCTGTATCCCATGTTTTGGATGTCAATTAGAACATTCGGATAGACGATTGCTGAACTGATTATAGAGTCTATTCTGCTTTTAGACATTGTGCAGAATTTACTTTTTTATTAATGTTTTTTGTGAGTGTTCAGAAACCTGACTAATGGATGAACTAGGTTTCTTTTAGGTTTGCAGTTTTCTGGTTGAGCTTATCCAAAATCATATCCAACTGAGGTTCCTCTATTAATTCAATTTGACTGGCTTGGCTTCTAGTTTCTAGGTCAATTGGTTAACCCATTTGATCCTGTCTGGTTTTAAATCACTGCTGTCATTCCATTGCGACTTTTTGCATACATGAACACAGTTTTTTTTTTACTTTATGATTGTTTAAAGGATTTTGATGAATCTCATGATGGTTTCATTTCAGTTAGGTAGTCAAACATTTCTGTTGATATTGAATGGGTTCGATAGTCAATGGTCTGTGCAAATGTTAATTTGCTGTAAGCTTGTTCATGAATATTGAATACTTAACCTTAGCGTGCATCACTTCTTTGAGAATGCTTGTGTGCTTGTTAACATTCTTGCTTTTTTCGTTTTGTTTTATCACTTTTTATTAGTGCAAATAGTCGTTTCATTTGCATGATGTAAGGCAACTTAAGATGTGTTTTTTTCCTCTTCAGGAGGAGGGCAACTGTACATGTGGGGAAAACTAAAAATTACTGGTGATGATTGGATGTATCCCAAGCCTGTGATGGACTTAAGGTTTTGTTCAGTAATTTTTTGTTTCACCTGATTAGTGTCTTTTAACTGTGTCACCATGAGTTATTTTGATTTAAATATTGCACAAGAAGCATATTGAGGTGATCTTTTATAATCGATTTTAAGAAAAAAGATTACTTGATATTCCTGATTGAATTATAAAAATTTTATGAAATTTTTTTTGTTAAAAATAAAATATTTTGTTTGAATTATTGGTTTTTTGAATTTTTGTGTTACGTTATTGGGAAGACCATTCCATGCCTCAAAAATAACAATGTCTAAATTGATTCTCAGTCTTAGATCAAAACAGTTCCTTACCATTGTCTACTTTTACTGACAGAAGGTACAGATCATTACTTGTCAATCAAACCATCTTGACGGGGGTGTTTTAGCCATTTAAGAAGAGGAGGAGGGGCAGGAAAGGAGGGTATTGTGTTTTGCAATTGCTTTGATAACTAGAGTTTGCTGAAAATATGCTTCATCCTTAATAATCACCAAAAATGCCTTGCTGGACTTTCCACCACTTTGCCTTTAGGATTGCTATTGGATAATTGCCAACAACGTGAAAAGGTGTTTAAAGTGGTGCCACGTTTTGCTAAGGTGTCACGTCTCAATGTGGGAGTGGAAGGAGGTCTATGTGCTAGACAACATTGAGATTTAGAACTGTTGACCATGAGATGCCAACTACATCAAGCAGTGGTTATAACCACGCACACTGATGAGATTATTTATTCTCTTTGGTAGGTCTACTCATTACCCGAAAATAGTTAAATCCGAGTTACTGATAGTTCACTCTTCTAAGCCTATAAAGCACCCACATCAACCCACAACCTCTCCCTTCGAAAATTATAGTCATCCTAACTGAAGACTGTTGACCTATTCATTAAGGTGCGAAGTTTAACTTATAATTTAGAATCGTCCTTAATTGGTGAAGTAATACCCAATAATGGCTGCTCTGGTGCCACATGCTGCTGTTTTAGATGGTTACTTTTCGGGTTTTACGAATGTTGACATGGCACATAGATACTTCTTAGATCAAATAGACAAGTGTTAATCAGTAATTTCGGGGCTCTGCACAACTTGGTAATTTCTTTTTGGATATATCTTTCTTTAACTGGCTATTATTTTTTTCTTACGGATGTCTTTCTATTTTTGTCAGTGGTTGGAACATTCGTTGCATGGATTCTGGTAATATGCACCATGTTGTAGGAGCAGAAAATTCATGCATAAGTTGGGGTCATGCTCAATATGGGGAACTTGGCTATGGCCCTCTTGGACAGAAGTAACACAACCTTTATAGTTGTCTCAATGTTCCTTTCTCGGCCAGTATCTAAATTTTTGTTGCTTTCCTTCAATTTGTCTACCAACAAGAAATTATTATTATGTAATTTAGGTCTTCTGCAAATCCAAAAAAAGTTGATATCCTTGAGGGCATGCGTGTCATGAGGTACTTTGAACATATTACTGCCTTTGTTTTTATATTGTAGCTTCTTGATAAAAATTTTAGGGATTTCTTTTAGTGTGGCTTGCGGGATGGGCATTTCACTTATTGTAGTTGATAGAACAAATGGCGGTGACAAACTAGATCAGGTATGCATTGGAGGACAAACAAATTTTATTATACTTTCCTCTCTCATTTACCATATTATTATTTGATTTTTTTAATGCAATATTCAAGCCTAAGTATGGTGTTTTGTATAATTTGGTTTGCTTGCCATATAGGATTTGTTTTTCATACCTTTCGTAGTGTACAGTTGCATATGTAGAAAGTTAAGTTGTTTTATCTATGTTAACATGTCCACTATTGGATTCTCTTTTTGGCCATGTCCTTGGTCCATCATTTAGCTGTTACTATCTTTTGGTTCCTTTGAACCAATCTAGTTATTGATTGTTGATCGTTAAAAAATCATGGTATTGATTTTTATTGGAGGCTTTTCTCCTTGGTTTGTAATACCACACTTGATCATAAAGGCCTATTTTATTGCTTTGTCACAAATAGTTTCAGATTGCCTGAAGAATTGCACTGGGACAATGTTATTGCTCAAAACTTCAGGTTACCATAGAGTAAAAGAATTGACCAGAAGTTTTCTTTCTGCAACACAACGATTGGGTCAAAGACAAACAAGTCTATGCCTAGGATGTGTAGGTGGTAGTGCAACAAGGATATACCATATGCATAGCCCCAATCTCACAGGTCTATGTCCCTCCATTGGTGACCTGCAAAGGAGAAAAGATTCTCCATCATGGAAAAATTTATATTTCTTTTTCGTATGATAAACAACGAGATAAGACTAATTTGCTAGAAATAGTCAAATTTTAAAAATAAAAGAAAATCAATTATAAAAAAAAAATAATGCATGTTAAAATAAAATTGATAAACAATAATTTTAGTGCAATAAACTAAGACCACTTCATGCTCTAAGTTGTTCTAGTTAATTTTTTTTTTGTTTATGTCATTTGTCTATGTCATGCTGAACAAGGGGGCATTTTAAAAACTGAACCAATTTTTAAAACTGACTTGTGTGCTCTTTAGTTGGAAAGGGGGCATTTTGGAATTTTAGAACAAGTATATTCCGTGTATGAACAGAAGAATAGTTGCCATCTAAGTTTTTAGTTTTTTTCTGTAAATTTACAGCAGTTCCATTCGTCTAATTAGAATGGGTTACTTCCAGTATAATGATGGAATGCTAAATCTCTGTCAGTATAAAATCATTATATGATATAAGACAAATGGTCTGTTTGATCTCTGTCAGTGCTCATGTATACAACAACAATCAAGCTTTATCCCACTAGGTGGGGTCGGCTATGACAGTGCTCATGTATGTGCTATTCAAATGATTTTCTTGGGATGTTTTGCTTATGTTGTGTCTATAAATAGGTTGATCTTTATATTTTTGAACCATCAATTGCATTATACTTTTATGTCAGCTATGGATTCCGTGAACGGGCATCATTGTTTGACATGCAAAAAGTGGCATTAAATTTCTGGATTTTTATTGGGAGTCTGTTCCTCTAATAATTTTCCATATTTTGTAGCTGGAAGTCTATGAAGGTGAGTCTTCTGTTGAAGGTATGTCTGGAACAATGCTCTTTGATGTTGTGAACGGACAGTTTTCTATCAAGCAAAAAGTTTTCTACCCAATAAATAGCATTACTGATCCAATTAATTTTTTGTTTAATGTTTCTAGTTATGCAATGTTAATTCATGGTTATGCTGTGGCAAACTTTTTCTTCTATAGCAAAATACTATAAAGGCAATATCGAATCTGCTTCTTTATAGAGTATGCTGATCACGACAGATAGTTCATTGCACGTAGAAAAATACGTACCTTCTTTTTTGTTGAAATAGATAGGCATGATAACAAAATGATGTGTCATGTTGTCAATTTTGAAAAGAGTATTGATAGTCAGGAAAAATGGATCAGATTGAGTCCAGATGGGTAAATAAAAGGATTATACTGGCTTGAACCTGACTGAAGAGCTTACTAGGTTCCTTACCTGTTAAACCGACACAGTACTTATGGTTAAAACATTATTCACATAGCCATTTTCAAAAAATTGTTCTACTTTGGGCTGGACCTTAGTATGAAGAACATGTTGATCTCAAACTTTACCAAACATCCAACTGGTTTAAGCTGGTCGGAACCAGCTCCATGTATAAACCTACTTGTTCATTTTTAATGGTTTGATTGGTAGATAGGTTAGTTTTACCAAATGTTTCCAGTCAAGGTTTTCGTGTAACCTATATATTCCTAATGAAATCATCATTTCCTAGATATGCAAATTTTCACTGATGATGATATTTACATCCGTCTTCAAACTGTTTTCGTCTTTCATTACTTGCATCTTACAAGATGTGATAACAGAAAATCAATCTTTTCTGGAAATGATCAAAAGGTTTATAGGCCGTGCATTCGGCAAACAATGCTCGTTCCTGCTTAGATTGTTATGGAAGTGCTGACAGTTTGATTTTGTTACTGTTGGATGACTTTGGTTCAGAAACAGAAGAAAATAAAAACGGAGACGTCGCTGCTGTGAAGAGCGCGCCTAAAAAGAAGAATAAGTCATCTGCTGGTTCCAAGAAACGGAAAGGTGATGACTCTGACTCAGACTCAGCAGAATCCGAAGACAATGATGGTGAAGACAGTCAAGATGATGAGGATTTGAATGGTGAAGCTTATGGAGTAAAACAGAAGCGGGGAGGGAGGACTTCAGGCCGTGGCCGAGGGCGGGGAAGGGGTGCCAACAAGATGGCGACAACTGCAAAGAGTTCTGGCAGAGGAAGGGGTCGTCCTAAAAAGAGGGGCGGTTCCAGCAGATGATGATGTCATGCACCTGAGATTTCATACCTCATTGGAATTGACAACATTGGCTCTGACTTTTGATAACCTGACTCTCATATTTGTTCAACAGTTCGTCTACAGTCTTCGATGATACTAATTGATACAAATATGAATTGCGTTCATTGGTTAGGATGCGTTTTGAGGTGGTAGAGATGCTGTACATTTTGTTGGTTCATTAAACTTATATTGTTATTGTTGTCAAGATACCTCTGTTTTTTATGCATTTGATGCTTATGCGAACAAGATCATTGTTACTGAGACACCTGTGTTTTATGCATTTGATGCTTACAAGAACTTGATCAGTGAGGATTACCGAAGTGATAGTATTGTCATATGAATATAAGTGATGTTTTGCACTGTGACGTGGGAAACCCTAGAGTTATATCCCAACCATATTAAGCAGGTGAATTATCTAGTATCGATCAGAATTTTGATTTAACCTTTAAAATTTGCTTTTCTAAGGATTCTGTATATTTGCTCCACATTTTCTGTTGTGAAGCTTATTTTAACCCTACAAGATCTCATTGATATTGACGATTCAAGCTAAATGATCATAAGCAAATAAAGTTTTTCCGGTTTATTGGACTTTTAAATAATATTGATATGGAGTATCTTCAAGGATGCAAACTCTATCAGGCCTTAGGCAAAGTTGTATTAAATGCTGATCACATCATGGAGCCTGATATCGTGATAGTAATATTACGTGTACATATTTTAACCACAAGAGTATTTCCCTTTAATTTTATTTTATTCTCCCTACGCTGAAATCATGAATAAATAACTTGTCCCGGGAATATTTGAGATGATAAATAGATGATAGATTTATCTAATAAGTAAAGGGTTGAACGTTGAGACGAGTAAAATGTAAATCCATTTACACGAGATATTTTGTTGCAAATATGGCAAGTCATCCAAGAAACTTACTACATGATCTAAACTACGTTGACCATGAATATTCCATAGTTCATATTTATTGATATTTAAGTCGGTTACCTAATTTTATTAAATCATACTTTGTAATTAAATTCGAATTAGTTTAGATATTTTTTAAGTTGTAAATATCGATATATTTTAGTCGTATATCCATGGGACGAGTGGCTGTAATTCAGCTGGTAATTCAGTACCTTATATTATTAAAAATTCATATTTAAATTGTAGCAAAATACACGAATGATATATTCAATTCACTATTATCCTAGTCAGGATTTTTCATTTCTTATCCGTTTTCAACTAATTCGCGTCGCTTTCTCTCTTCGTTTTCTCCGTCTTCCGTCACTGCTTCAATCCCAGGAACCCTAACCCTAGACCGAATCCGATGTCCAAAGAATCCCCAATTGCTGAATTCTAGATCCCGGTTGTGCACCGTGATGACGGTTCAACTCCCGGCGCCGGTGGCAGGGGAACGGCCCACCTCCTCGGCCATCTCCGTCCCTTCTACCCGCCGAAATTCCCTTCCCTTCGTCCGTTTGCCCAGCGGTGATGATGACCCTGGTCCGCTTTCTTCTTCCTGGCTCGAGATACGTCTGTTTTACATCCGTGTCTCCCCTTGCGCCTCCGGTGCCGCCCCGCCCTTCCTCGTCCTCTCGCACCTCCGCCGCGATCGGGGTGCTGCCCTCGAGATCAACAACGCGCGCATCCCCGAATCCGAGCCCACGACCATCCACCTCCGGTGCAACCGCGCCGATCGTGTTGCCGCCGATGTGACGTACATCAGTACCGATTGCGTTCGTCTTACTAGAGCCATCGATTTCGAGGTAAGTGATGATCAGGGCAATCTCATGCTATGTGGCTCGCTGGACAGGATGGACGTACCGTGGGGCAAGGGAGCGATTGGGTTCGACCATCATCAGTTACAAACATCAGATAGAGATCCCAAGACAGGATGGAGCATGAGTTGCTACTTAGCAGCATCAATCGGGTCTTCTGTTTTCATGAAGCCTTCGAAGTCTGGGCTACAATTGTCTCCCTCCATCGAGGTCTATGTTGCCGGGTGTTTTGCTGCTGTTCCTTTGATTCTCACGCAGAGTATTCAGCTCAGTCCCAGATGGGGGTCTGTTAGGCTGGCAACATTGGGCGCAATTCCAGAGGATGAAGAAGCAACAGATGGGGAGCCAGTGAAGGATTATGGCTTAGAATCTCATAAAAGTTCGCCATCATCAACGGTAAGCACAAATCTGAGTTTACTATATCCGGATATTTAATTGGATTTTTCTGGTTTGGTGCGCCAATTTAAAAGGGCTTTAGTCATTTATAGTTCTATATTCAAGTAAAAGATACTGAATTTATTGGTCAAGGTTAGATTTATGCATCACCTCGTCTGATACAAAAGCATTGTTATCATCTGATCAGAATATTTACAAATACGTTTACTTTGATTAATAATTAGGACTTGCTATAGCTTCATGCCATTGAATATGTGCTTTCACTTAGCCATTGTTAAACAATTTTGATATTAAAAGACGCCCTAGAATTTAAGTTAACTACGAGATGACACATACACGGCCAACATTCGATTTCTCACTGCATCTTTATGTCGATAGTCTCAGTTGAAGTTTTTGTTACTTCAACAGCGTGCTTTAGGATTGAGTATATATGCCTACATTTTATTTCATGTTTTTTTGTCAGAAGTAAAAATGACATGGAGAGGTGCAGCTTTCCAAATGTTTGCATTAAATTATACTACAGAGTCTAACATTTGATGGATCTCTGCATCTTTTAGAGCTAACAATTGGACATTTTGTTTATTCAACAGAATGCTTTAGAATAAAGTACATTGCTTGCTGTAGTCGATGATGATCAGGAAGGATAGAGATGAGGCATGAATAGCTGGTGACCTGTGATTAAAAAATTCATTTTTTTCTCTTGCCAGTGCAAAGCCAAAGTAAACCTATTAGTACGCATGATACTTATATGTGGATTTGATTAGTCAAGTCAAATAAATATGCAACAGAAATATAAAGTAAACAATATAAACAAAAGCAGTGCTAACAAAATATCTTATGCGGTTTGGAACTTGACTTCTACTTCACGGCCTATTAAGAGAAGAATATATGCAAATACTTACAGATGGGAAGAGTTACCAAGAACTAATAGAGAGAATGGCATTCTCTTTAATTTCCAAGCCCTTGAACATTGTTTAGCTTGAGCACCGTATCACACAACAGTTAATAGAGAATTTGTGTACTATACAAGCCAAACAACCTCGAAGGTATATATAGAAGTGGCTTCAAAGGCTAGTTTTTAACATCTCCAATTGACTTATTGTTTTAGCTCAACTGCCATATTACACAACAATTAATACAGAATTTGTGCACTACTATACAAGCCAAACCCTCGAAGATACATTTAGAATTGGGTCTAAATCTAATGACTAGTTTTCAAACATCTCCAATCGCGTGATAGGTCTTCTAGCCATTGGGTAGCTAACAATCTTCAGATTAGTCAACTTGTAAAATCTTTCAGCCGATTAGACTAATAGCCTGTCAAGTCAACTGTAATCCAGTATGATCCTGTCTGGTGTAGGCCGAATGGACGCTGGGAAAGTGGATGACTGTCCTGGAACTCCTGATGACTGGCCGGAT
>JBAMIE010172668.1:0-14825 GCA_037177295.1 Kaempferia parviflora | reverse complement strand
ATGGTTAGTCTATGGGATGCATCATCAACATATTTTTTATAAACAAGATTATGTAATGTAATTATTTGCTTAATATCAACATAAAGGGTAGTTCGGTGCACAAAGCTCCCGCCAATGCAGGGTCCCGGGGAAGGGTCTATTGTATGTAGCCTTACCGCCTTACCCTTTTTGCAAGAGGTTGTTTCCGAGACTTGAACCCTTAACCTCCGGGTTACACGGCGACAACTTTACCGTTGTGCTAAAGCTCTGCTTAGTGTCAACATAAGTTTCTTTTATGAACACTATAGAACTCTCATTATAGTGGATAATGGTAGAAAACGAAACAAAATCAACAAAGATGATCTTTAAACTTAAAAGTGATTGTAAATGGACATGTATTCGCAAACTCCTTAACATAATGATTATAAACAAAGCTTTCAATTGCTAAATGATAAATTTAAATTCCTGATATGTCTTTTGTTTATTTTGTTTACTTGGTTATTCAAGTGGCTAGGGTTGTGTGTTAATGATATGTTGAATGTTCCTTTAGGTGGTGAATTATCATAGACCTTTTTAGGAGGTTTGATTAAAAGATCATTGGTATTAGGAGATGAGTATTTGAATTACATAAGAATTATGATGGTTATGTGATTAGTGTCATGTTGAATGCTTTCCAAAGGGAATAGGTTTTTGGGATGCTCTTTTGGGATTAAGTACAAGCCAAGGTTCAAAATTGTGAGCTGTGTTGTTGTTTCGGTCTTTGACGGGAATGATATTGTTTCAGTACCAATATGCCAATGTATGGCGTCAG
Organism: Kaempferia parviflora; assembly: GCA_037177295.1. Classification (NCBI taxonomy): domain Eukaryota; kingdom Viridiplantae; phylum Streptophyta; class Magnoliopsida; order Zingiberales; family Zingiberaceae; genus Kaempferia; species Kaempferia parviflora. The sequence continues at coordinate 14,035 of JBAMIE010172668.1, read as the reverse complement.
TGGTAAATTGGAGATGGAAAGAGGAAAGAGATGAAGAAGAAAAATATAAGGTAACTATATAGTTAAGTGCAATGTTTACTTTCCATCGAAAATACTATAATTTTGATATTATCTTGTATGGAGACAAACTACAAAACTAAAAAATAGCAACATTATCTCAATTTTAGCATGTCAAGAAGTATCAAGTTTACATGAAATGATACTCGTCGACATGATTGAACGACATTGGAGACATTATCTCAGTGCTTAGTATCAAGTTTTAGAATTTATCAGAACCATACGTTTCACCTGACACGGTATTAGCTTTCAAACCATGATACAAGAGTTAACAAAAGGTCTTTGTTTTCAAGAGAAGAATCACTAAGTGATTAGTATCTTGAATATTTTTCAAAGAGAATAGTTTATTAAGGTTGTCTTTTGTGATTAAATACAAGGGTTAATTAAAGGCCCTTTTCTTTCAAGAGAAGAATCACTAAGTGAGGTAGAGACTATCTCTTTGTAGTGTGCAGATTAGGTCATGATGAGGACAAATTAAGTCATCAATTGACTTTCTGAAAGTCTTATCTTTGGGTTCTCTCAGGAGATGGATGACTCCAAGAAGGTGAAGCTTCAAATGTTGACTTTTAAAGTATTGGGTTAACATTATTTCTAGATTGCTATTTCTAGATCGTTTCTTTCTTTTTTAGGATGGCTTAATGTTAGGGCATAAGGGGTTTCCTTCGTTACTTGCAGTATAGGCAATGTTCGAAGGGAGAATGTTAAATCATGTTTAATCAGTAATGGATATGACTTAGGCCTTTTTCGCGATGCAAAGTGATTTTAGTCTACCAATACATTTGGTAAAGATTCAGTTGAGATTTGGTGTGAATTGGATTCTAATAAAGGTCTTCATGGAAATAATATCCATGCATGTCCCAATATGTATGAAAATTTTACATGTTTTGTCAACAAATGAGATGTATGAATGAGAAATATTAGTGTCATTTCATGTGTCATCTGATATGGATGAAATTAGGTATCATACTGTCATAAGTCAGTGTCTATGCCTCTCTTGATTTCTATTTCATCTTCTTCTTTGTTTGATATTTCAATCTAAATTCTAAAGAATGAATATCTTTATTCCATTCCTTTCTATTAAGCAATTTAAGTTGTTCAAGGTCGTGCTTCTATATTTAGACTCAGTTTTTGCATTTTGATTTTAGAACCATTGCCACCTGTATATATCTTACATCTCTCACAATTATGGTGGTATTATTTCATCATATTAGTCTAAGATTATTGACAAATGATGACAATTATAAAGTAAAATAACATTACTAGGACACTTTGTAGAAAATATCTTTTTTGTTTTTTTTATCACTATGGTATATCATAGATAACATGCAAAATTTCTTTTCAAAAAATTAATGAAAAAAAAAATGATTGATAAATTAAATAAAAATAATTTTAAAAATAAAAAATGTGATTGCAGAGGGTTCACTTGTCACAATCAATTAAGGAGACTCTTTCTTGTAATTTTGCAATTCACCATGTACCAATCCAAATACTGGATCCTAGTTGGACTTGTAATGGTACTTGGACTAGATCTTACCCAATAGATCCTTATTCTTTTGCAAGTTGTATTTATAATACTGGATCCTAGTTGGACTTGTAATGGTATTTGGACTAGATGTTATGCAATAGATCCTTACTCTTTTGCAAGTTGTATTTCTAATGACTCTGGATCTAAATTTAGTACTTGAACAGGATCCTTACGGTAGGACAAGATCTACTTCATTGGACTTTTCTGCTTTGAATGGCAGGTAGATTACAATCCTATGGGAAGGAAGCTAAGATCTCATAACCTTGTAGGAAAGAAGATGAGATGCACAAGGAGAGTATCTACTAGGGCACAAGTGAGGGAAAGGTGTCATTCTCAAACGATTGGACAGTTGCAGATTGTCAGGGTGGAAGTTGAAAATCAATTGAAGAAAGAGGAATATATTTCGAGTTGACATTTGTAAGCGGAAGGATTTTCAGTGGTGGATAGGAACTGGGATGCATCGATCTAGTACCTCAAAGGTTTCATAGGTGTTGAAGGATTGGTAATGTGATGTTTGGTTGTTTGTATTTAGAGGTTGCAAGGGAGAATTTAGACGATGTAGCTAGCAGACACATAACTGGTCGTCGGGTAGTAGGCAAGCAACAGATGCGTGAGATCGAGTAATATGTGGGATGAAATGAAGCTGAATTCAACTGCCTGTGGAAGGTTTCTACAAGGATTTGGCATAACAAGTTGCAAAGGAGAGATCGACCATCAGATGCATTGTTTGCGGAAGGAGTGGGGTTCACCTCTCTTGTAGCTTATGTTTGTTGATGGAGAGGAATAGCGAGCTGACATGGGGCTCGTTGCAAGTCTATAGTGGGTTACAATGGACATGAGGTGTGAATTAATAGAGAAAAGGAATAAAGAAGAATATAACCGTTGTATTATTATCGTGGTCGAATGAGCCTTTATATACAAATTGTTTATAGGGAGTTATGGTATACAATCTCATAGTTATTGTAACAATAATTATAGTACTAAATATGGATTATATACTAAAATTTATTGATAAGAAATAATTATGATTTTAATTTCTAAAGTGTTATTTTGGAATCATATAGTTATCATTACACCCTTGCAAACCCAATAGGAGGTGACAAAGGTGAGTTTGGTCGCTGATAGCTTAAACCATTGTTTGGTTAATGGTTTGATGAAGATATCAGATTGTGCATAGAGATATAGTAGATAAAATATTTATTAATTAGCTACACATTCTCAAATAAATTAAAAGTCAATTTCTACATGTTTTGTGAGCATAAAAAACCATATCTATAGCAAGATTATCGATCTAACGTTAACACGCCTAATTTTAGGCACATTGATGGAAGGAAAATGTAGCTCAAAGAGAAGAAATTGAAGCCAAATGGTTTCTAATTGCATTTGCAAGTAGCTTTGTTTTCAACTTTGGTATTGGATCGAACATGGTAGGTTTCTTTTTTGAGTGTCATGATATTAAATTTCATCCAAGAAATATAGTAAATACTAGTTTAACATCTACCTTGAGAGAATCAACTTTGTTTGCATTAATATAGACATGTAATTCACATGTTGATTGAGGATATAAGAAAAAACTATACAGAATAATGTCTTCAAGTTAGCGAAGAATTCTTTAACATCCTCCCAATGTGGCTCAGTGGCTACATGCATAAATTGATAAACACATTTGCTGATGATGCGAATATTAGGCCATGTGATGGTGACAGATTATAAAGCTTCAACAATACTTCTATAGGTTTGAAGATCAGCCATAGAAGCACAAGACGTAGAAAGAGTACTTACTGCAATTTGTGTAGAGACAAGACGTATGCCATACATTTTAGCTCATTGAAAAGCCTAGAAATATATTTACTTTGAGAGAGAAGACATCTTTTATCCTTTTAAATACAAAAGAAGTTCAATGCCAAGAAAGAATCAAGCATTGCCTATATCCTGAATAGAAAATTCTCAGTTAAGATTAATGGAATAGAGTGTTGATTCCCTCTATATCAATGTTGGTTATCAAGATTTCATCCATATAAATAAGAATATATATCATACAGCTAGTGTTCTACCTATAGAAGAGAGAAGGCTTGATCTCAGAACCAAGAACCCCTTAAATATGTAGGCAATTAGTTAGGTGATGAAATCATACTCAAAAGGCTTATTGAAGACCATATATGGATTTCCATAGCTTACATACCATGTGTCAAAAATTGTGGATGAATGAACCAGACTACTCTACAAAAATTGTTTTTTTAGATGCCCATGATAAAAGGTATTGAAAACATCTAGTTTTCAAATCGACTAATTAGAGTTGACGACTATAGATAGTAGTAACTTGAAAGTTGTAATTTTGATGATTGACTGAACATGACATTGAAGTCAATATGTGATGGGTTATGAAATTCTTTGCTAAGTTGAGCTTTATGGCATTTAAGGGAATTATCATCTTGATACTTGAGGAAGATCCATTTTGAACTCACAACGTTCATATAGGTAGTTTAGAAACTAAAATGCATGTTCCATTGTGATAAAGGCATAAAATTTTGTAGCCATTGTTGCTCACCAATCCACCATTGTTCTGTGCCAATTCGGATCTTTCACTGTGTATAAAGCAAGTTATTTCAAACACCAAAGCTCTCAAGAGAAGATATCAAGTGACATTTGAAGACATCATGCATAAATGTTACTAAAGGGGAGTATGGTGTCGAGGAGCATCATCAACAAAGTCATTTGCTAATGGAGAGGTCAGGCTGACAAGGTGGTGAGGATTGTAAAGTTACAACATTTGGTAAATGAGGAGAAATTATTTGGTTAGCTTCAAAGACCTGATGTTTGGGATGAATCATCATCAAAGGCTCTAAAGGTCAACAGAGATGAAGTGGGACCTAAATAGTCTTTTCCTCCTTTAGAGTGTGTCTGGTCAGCATAGAACCTAAACCTACAAAAACATGCATGAGCAGGGACTGGATAGCCAATGGCAACTTGCTTGTTAGCAATGGTCTTATATGCTCATTGATGGAATATCATCATGTTGAAAGGATTATAGCCAGATTTGGAGTTGCAGGACACGTGCTCAAAAGTGAGATGCCAAGGCTTGAGCTAGGGCCCCCAGACTTGTGAGAGCTATCAAACCTAATGACCACAGAAAGTATAGGTTCAATCAGTGTCGACATTGCCCACGTCAAGGTTAGTTGATCCTTCTTAAACCTAAATGGCATAGGTCAATCTTCTTGCGGAGGAGAGGTGACATCAACATCTCCAAAAAGGTCATCGGCGCAAAGTAGTGTCAGAAACTACATCTTCCAAAATAAATAGTTGTAAATATTAAGTTTGATGCATAGAAAGGATACCACATTAATTGGCAGAGAAAAGGTCGGCATCATGCTGCCTCAATTAGAGTTAAAAGAGAAATTTCAAACATTTTTATAGGTAGATTAAAATGGAATATGCCAGATTAGGTAGATTAATTTGTAAAAGGCAAAAATAAGGCCAATCTGTGATTTTCCTAACTGTAAGGGCTAAATAAAAAACAGATCTGATTAAATTCAGATATATATATTTGTTCTCGATACCAATCAAAGTAGATCAAGCAAAATTTGACTAATGGAAAGGGTCGGGGTCGTATTCACAAGGAAATGAAGACCATAGAGTTACTAGTGGCTTATAAATTGTTTGCATCAACTGCAGATTCCAACTATTAGGGATCCGTTTCACATATATTGTTAATGTAGTAGGAAAGACACTTGCTCTTTTCCTTTCTTAATTATTAATGTTACTATTATCAACTATTTGGGGAGATGAAAAATTTATTGATTGGTAGAATTGCTGTTAATACAGATAGGGAAACTAATTTTTCCAATGTTTTATGAAAAATGTAAATTGTTGATCTTCCATGCAAATCCACATCAAGTATTATTCAGGCATATATGGCCTTTAATCTATATATCTTTTTCTTGCTTGAACTAGTGACTTGGTCACCAAAAGAGTATGTTTCATCCATCTTCATGCTGCAACCAAATGCTGAGTAAAATCATCTAATTTGAAGTTTTGAACATTAGTCATGTTTGAAGAAAGCAAACAATCAACTGCAAGGACCTCTGAGTTGAACATGAACATTCAGCATTTTCTTTTTTTTCAGGTGGAATCAAAAGGCACAACTTCCGTCGTGGGCCAATGACCCATGGCTCTAAAAGTCACAGAGCGTTGGGTTCAATTGGTGCCGGTACTACTCCCGGTCGTGTATACAAGGGAAAGAAGATGCCTGGTCGAATGGGAGGAAACAAAAACAAGATCAGAAAACTGAAGGTCGTCAAAATTGACAGTGAACTGCGAGCGGTCATGATTAAAGGAGCTGTTCCTGGTAAGCCCGGCAATCTTCTTCGAATAACACCTGCCAAGATCGTTGGGGTAAATATACCCAAAAGTTAGCACTTATTATCTTGTCAATTATTATTATTTTCTTTGTTGAGAACTGGGTGGCTAATGTTCGATTTCTATGTATGAATTTTGTTCAATTTTTATTAGTCTTCAATGGTCTTGGTTCTCTTTTTCATTTACGCAGATGATCTGGTAGGAGTTGTACTTGCATTTTTCCAGTGCAATTTCTGTGTTACAAACATTGTTTCACACAATTAATATGGTTTACTCTCTCGCTCTCATGCTGCCTGTAGTACGCCCACTGCTTGATATATGTCGTATTGTCTGACGAGGAGGATTGTCAACAAAATAACCACCAAATTTTGTATTGTTAAAATTGTTTGATAAGGTAATTGAGTCAGACCGAGTATAAAATTAATTAGTTTGCACAAATGATCATTCAAGTGTGTTTTTTTTAGCTTGAACTTGGTTTAAATTTGAGTTAAGTTCAGTATTTAAATATTATCGAACTCTGTGACAATGATAACTGTCTCTCAGATATTCAATTTATAATATACTCATAACAAGTTAAGTTCTACAATAATAATAAAAAATAAAAAATCAAGAACCAGCATAGGGGAAAAGAAAAGAGTTTGATTTCCATATATGCACATACACGACAAAGATCTGTAATGGAAAAAATAAAAACAGTCTCTAAGTTACTTCTCTATAGACTATAGTTTATGTTTATTTGCAGGCATCGTTAGTTATATCGTCGCTAATCTTTTTTACATTCTCCTTTGAATTTTTGAGCTGAATTGACTTCATCAGTTTCACTTGGTTCGTCTGTACATGTTAGCTGATTTGAGTTCTTCACCTGACAAAGGATGCTATCAAGGTCTCAAGCTGTGCCTGATCGAGCCCATCCATGTCCCTGACCATGGATCCGTCCTTGTAGATGGTAAACACCGGCACAGAGCAACCGTAGTCCCTCAAGGATGGGTGCTCACCGATCTCCAACTGCAAATACTTTGCAGTTTAATTCAATAGGAAAACGTTCGACAAATTTGATTGATTGTCGATGATAGCAGCTAACAATTCACCTTGAGAAAGTTAACTCTAGGATACTTCTTGGACATTCTCTCCATGAAAGGAATTGTCTGCCCTGGAAGCTCACTTAGCTTGTTGAAAGATAAGGAAACACATACCCCTGGAAAATAGCTAACACAAAGGTCAACAACTAAAAGAAAAATGCAAAAATTTTATTTTGAACGAAGGGAGAAACTCACCTGGTGCAGCAATGAGCTGTTTGAATTGATCTTTGCTCGTGACATTGGTAAAATTGCTGGCAAATTGATTTTGATCTTGGCCTTTCAGTTTCTTGAGCTGCTGTTGTGCCTCGACCAAGGCCTTGCCCACCTCTTCATCTCCTGGAAGCTGTCGAACCAAAGCTTCATAATCTTGCACCGATGCTTCCCATCTCTCAAGCTATAAAACCATGCATTAATTAATTCTCCATTTTCAAGCCTGCATTGCACAAGCTGAGCTAGATTACTACCTTGGCATTGCAGTCAGCTCTTCTAAGACGAGCTTTGGCGTAGGAAGGGCGCATGATTAGAGCTGCATTGCAGTCTTCGATGGCCTTCTCCCACTGGCCGAGCTTCACTCGGCACGCCGCCCGGTTACAGAGTAGAATCGCATTCTGGGGGTCATGATCAAGGCCTTCGCTGTAGGCCGCAGAAGCTTCTTTAACCTTCGATGCCTTGAAGAGATCGTTGCCTGCCGAACGAGCAGACGCCACTGCCCTCGTCTTGCGTGCGACGGCGTTGCCTTCCCTACTGCTCGGGTCGAGCTGCGCAGCTTTCTGGGCTATCGCAACCGCCTCGTCGAACCTTAAACCATCCAAGAACCGACGAAATGTCTATTTAATTCATGAGCACTCAGATAAGGCGAGCACTCAGGCCTTACCTGCCGGCAGCCATTTGAACTTGTGCTCTCACTGAAAGCAGGTAAGCGGTTCTGGAAGGACCAAAGAACTTGGCAGAGGCATCGACGTCGAACTTCACCGCAGAATCTAGCGCTCTCTCTGCCTCTTCCTGCTGGCCGAGTGCAAGCAGAGCCTCCACGTTGGCACCCAAGATCTAGAGAACAAAACCAGAGAGATCTAATCTAGCTTCTTTTGGAATCTAATTCGATTCTATGATACCGTGGAACAGAAGATTGAGAGACCTGCGGAGCTGCGTCAGCACCAGAAGCCACAGCCGCTCGCGCTTCATTCAGCATCGAGTGCCAGTCCCTTTTCTTGCGCGCTTCTACGGTCTGGGAGAGATGGCCTTGCAGTCGATAAGCTTGCGCCATGTCCTGGGAGGTCGCCTCTCTTTTTGCCAATTTGAAGTGGTGGATCGCCTTCTCGGCTTCCCCTAATCTGCGGCCGACTTTCCAGAACGAATTTAGTTGGAATTGGCAAAGTGTGGTTGTGGATGAGGAATTTGATCGAGTACCTGAGGTACAAAGTGGCCAAACGGCGGTGCGCCCGGCCGTAAGACGGGTCTATTCTGACCGCCTCCTTGCATTCCGCGACGGCCTCGAGGAGCTGCCCCATGGCCATGAGCGCCGCCGCCTTGTTGCTCCAGTACGACGCCTTGTGGGGGTCCATCACGATGGCGCGGTCGTAGAGCGCCACTGCCTCTGCGTACCTCCCGTTCTTGTACTCCTCGTTGCCCATCTCTTTCAGCTCCTCCGGTTCCAGCCTCTTGGACAGAGCGCGGCAGAGCACCTCGGGCGGCTGAGCATCCTCTTTCTCTTCCTCTTCCTTTTCCTCGTTGGTGCTTGGAGGGGCCACGGAGCCGGCGTTGGGCCGGGGCCTGTCCCCAGTAGCCTCCTTCTCCTTAGCCGTCTTTGGCAAATAGTCGAGCACGTTGCGGTTGGGCGTGATGGCGCCGGGGGCGCGTATGTTGCCGAGGTTGCCGAAGACCATGACGTTGCCGGAGGAGGCGCGGACGAGGGTGCTGCTTCCCTTGCTCATCTGATGGTCGTGGATCAAGCTTTCGAGTTCCGCAGACAAGCCTAGTGGGCCAGGTTTGCCGCCGCCCTGTGCCGGGCGGCCGGAGGCCTTGACGTAGCCACGCCTGGAGGCGGCTGTGGCGGCGGCCTTGGCCATGGAAGGAGCCGGTGTGGCACGGACATTGGGTGCGTTGGTCGACTGCAACAGGGATTCCTCATAAAACGTGGAGCGGCGCCGCTTGGGGTCGACCGGGGAGACCCTGGTGCTCTGATCAGGGACCGACGACGACGACTGCAGGGGGGTCAAATTCGGGCCCGCTATCCCGCGACGGAAGAAGCTGTTGTAGAGGACGGAAAGGCCGCACCCGGAGACCTTCTTCCCGTGTCCTTCCTCCATCATAACAACATCAACGACAATATGGTATTAACCATGCATCGACGGTAACATTGGAGGGAGTCTCAGCGAGCGAGTTTCACGACGAAGGAGGAGGCGGAGAATGCTTGATCAGGTTGACCTGAGCTGCATTGCATGGAGGAATATGGTTGATCGATAGAGAAGAAGAAGAAGGAAGAAGAGATCAGAAAGAAAAGAGAAAGGAGAAGAATAGGAAGGAGAAGAGTTGCGTTACGTTGGACGGTTGGAGTGTGCGGGAGAGCGGAGGAAGCGGGCGCGGGAGACGGGGAGAGATTTGGTTCTCTATTAAATTGAGAATGGCATTAAGTCTTTTAATGGGAAGGAATTATTTCATAATATATGTAATTCTCTCTATTTCTATTTCTAGTAATGAGTTAAGAAAATTTTGGTACTCGAAATTATATAAAGACATAATTTATATGTGAAGAATGAAGATACACCATAATTATTTTAGATAAATTTCTCAAACTAATAAAAATTGCAAAAATACTTTAATGCACTCACTTAGTTGTTTTTTTTTTTCAGCAATTGACGGCGCATTGTGAAATTTTGTAAAGAAACATCTAATTTTTGGATTTCTTAAAAATGTATTTAATTTTTAGATTTCTTAAAAAATAATGCATCTGATTTTTTTTTTATTTCTCAAAAGATATACGGATTTTTCATTTTATCCCTCCATCAACTAGTGTGATGTTATATTAAAAAATAACGCCACTGTGATATTAGATTTTAAATAATAATATTACTATAATATTACATTTTAAAAATCAATATCATTATAATATTAGTTTTCAAATATTAACATCACTGTTGTGTTGACTTTCAAACGATCAATACTATAATGATATTACATTTCAAAAAACAATACCAAAGATATAAATCTTAAAATAAAAAAATGCTATTATAGTATTGATTTTGAAAATGTAACATAATTGTGGTATTGTTTTTTGAAATTTAACAACGATGTTTTTCTTTGAGTGTTTGGATGGGATGAGGAAGGGTTCATTAATGGGATGGGAGGGGAGGGGAGGGGAAGTAAAATATTTATCTTCTCCTTATTTGGGAGGGAGGGAAGGATAGTTGGGAAGAAAAGAGAGAAGAATAATGATTAAAAATATAAAATTATAAAAATGTCCACTTAAAAACATAAACTTATTTATGAATAAGGATAAAATGGGAATAAATCTTCCTTCCCCTTTACACCCCAATTTGAGGTGTAAGAAATCTCGCTTATTCCCGAGCATGCAAGGGTAGACTTTACCCTTCTCTCCCCTTCCCCTTCATTACTCACTCTCTCCCAAACAAAGGTAAACATTATCTTTCCCTTTGTTTACCCTTCCATCCCTTTCCCTCATTCCTTCCCAAACACAGGTAATACTTGATGAAAGGAGTAAAATGAGAAATAAATGCATCAAAAATCTAAAAGTTAATTGCGTTTTTCTATAATTCCACAACTTTAAAAGTCCTCATTTGATCAATTATAGTAGTTTTTTAATTTTTTTTAGTTAGACGCACCTTACAAAGTCTAAATCCTAAAACACCTGTTTCACTACTTTCTCGTAGTTCATATTTTAATCTACTTTCCAAAATGATGTACAATCAAATTATATTGTACAAAAGTAAAAAAGGGCATTTTTTTAAATCATGAAGATGACATTTTAAAAGACGTCCTGGTCCTACTCCCATGTACATTGGGTCAATTTGGAGTAGTTTTTTAAATTTTTTAGTCTAAATCCTAAAACATCTATTTTTCACTACGCTCTCTCTTAATTCATATTATAATCTACTTTCCTAAATGATATATAATCAAATTATATTGTACAAAAGTGAAAAAAGGGCATTTTTTAATAATCAAGATAATATTCTATTTTGATTTTTTCTATGAAAAAGATGTTCTATTCTCATGTATAATTATCAAACTATTTTTTATTATACAATAGTAACTTATTCTTATTATTATCTCTTTCTTATTTTTTTCCATCTAAATTGACGTATTATAGCAATTATAATTTCAAGTTGTAGAAGTTACAATTCCATAACTGCTACAATATAGAAAAAAATTAAGACAAATTGTTTGGAGTCTCCAAAAAAAATTTAAATGATATATTTTTATCTTGAAACCGGGCCTTATGAATTTCATCCCATAATCAATTATAGATCTCTAAATAAGTTTTAATTTGATATATTATATGTCATATGGTTCGATGTAGAATTTAACATTCACGTTGTAGCAATTATAACTCTATGACAACTCAATTGCAACAACTATGAAATTGTAATTGCTATAACATAAATGTTAAATCTTAAATTTTGAGAGGTCATAACTTTTAATTTGAATTAAATCACAGAATACATAATACATCAAATCAAAAAACATCCAAAGATCTACCATTGAATATGAAGTGGAACTTATAACGAACTAATTTCAGGTTAAAAAAATATCGTTTAAATCCTTTTTGAAGGCTCCTAACAATTTTACTTTAAAAAAATCATGTTATAGTAATTACAGAACGGTAACTGCTACAATTGTGTGACAGCTCAATTGTAGCAACACGGATGAAGTAAATCACGAGTAGTTACTAGTCATTAGTGCAAATGGTTAAAGCATGGAGGAGGTATATACTTGAATGCTAGCAACCTCTCATGTCTTAACTATCACACCACCTGGAGATACAATGACTTTGATATCACGAAGAGCTTTCAACAAGTGAGAGGAGAGAAAGGAAAGTACTAAAAATCTGAAACTTTGTGTATTCTTCTGTTCAGAATTGCTCTGTATAACCCAGATTATATATGTTGTACACACACTCGAGGTACAGTCCATTACCAAATTCATTGACAATTAGGAAGATAAAATAAAAAGATAATAACTATCAAGTGCCTAATACCATGTTAACCACCGACTAGTATCAAAATCCTACACCAGAGTCGAAGCTTCGAACTTGGAACCGTATCGTTGTATTACCAGAACCGACGTAATGGTTGAGAACTCTGACAAGGCTAGGTAGCCACCTACAGGGCCCAGCTCCGGGCAGTCGCTCTTCTCCGCCAGCGGAACCGCCGAAGAAGAGCGGCCCACGAGGAACAGGTGGAACCTCCCAAGGCGCTTGATGGCCGCTATAATCCCGGCACTGTCGGCCGCCTCCGCTTCCTCGAACCTGGCCGACCGCTCCGCCTCTGTGGAGGACTCCAAGCTAGCCCTGAACTTGGCTATGCACGCCTCGTCTTGTTTGATGTCGTCTGGATTTGCAGCCGCGGGGGAGAAGCGGAGGACCGTAAGGGCGATCCCCGGGTGCTCCCCCATGCGCGCGCCGTAGGCGAGTGCCTCACGGTCATCGGAGCCACCAAAGAAGAGGACCGCGACAGTATAGGAGATCTCGCTGGAGGCGACCTGAGTGGTGCCGCCGAGGCCTCGATCCACGAGGACGGCAACGGAGCAAGGGGCATGCTGGAGGACGCGCTGATTGACAAGGCGGTAGTCGTGGCCAATGGACTCGAGCCCACCGTTCATCTGCTGCACCTTGTGGTAGGGCAGGATGATGAGAGCGGCGCGCTTCTGCTGAGCGCTGGCAACGATGTCTTCGTGGATGGTTTCGAGGTCCGAAATGGCCGTGAGGGGACGAACGGTGACGGAGCTAAGCTGGCGGTAGGTCTCGAAGGCGACCACCAGCTGGTCGGAGTTACCGCTGGCCTTGTTCCAGAAGGGGAGACCATTGCGGCGGACCTTGTGGACCATGGAGATTGAGGAAGAGCGCTCGGAGAGCTCCATGAGGTGCATGGCGTATACGGTCAGGCGGCGGCGGCCAGTACCGCGGGAGGACTCCACCACGCTGATGATCGTGGGAATATTGCGGCTGCCGTGGAAGCAGGCGAGCATACGGAACTCGCTGTCCATGTCGCTCCTCTCCACTAACCGGTGCTTGTATGGAGGCGCTCGCCGAGCCGGCTTGTAGATGCTCATAACGATAGGGGTGGTGATGAAGGTGGTGAACAGCGCCATTAGCACCATGATGGCGAACGTTTCGTCATTCAGCACCTGTTCGATGAAATGATCGTGAGAAAAAAAAGGATTTGAACATATCGAAACAGAGTCTTAATTCGTCTGTATAGGGTTTTTGAATCAAGCCTTGCGATCTCTGCCGATGTTGAGGACGATGAGCTCGACAAGGCCTTTAGTGTTCATGAGGAAGCCAAGCGTGACGGCTTCTCGGACGGGAAGCTTCGCAATGAGGGAGGCGACAATGGTGCCAATGATCTTGCCGAGGCAGGCGTTGGTGATGACGAGGGCGCAGAGAGCCCAGGAACGCGCGCCGCTGATACTGGCGACGTTGGTCTTCAGGCCGCTGGAGACGAAATAGAGAGGAAGGAAGAGGCTGGATACGAGATCCTCGATCTTCTCGATTAGGAGACCAGCGAAAGGCCCGTCTTTGGGCACGACCACGCCGATCACGAAGGCCCCGAAGAGGGCATGGATGCCGATCGCGTCGGTGGTGAATCCGGCCGCGAGGACGATGACGAGGGTGGCGCAGATGTAGGACTCTTTTACGCTTCCCCCGTTGTGGGAACGGCGGACCATCCAGGCGAGAACCGGTCGGACGAAGATGGCTGCGACGGCTACAAAGGCCAGTCCGGCGAGCAGAACCCAAAGGGTGACGATTGGGGAGCCAGAGCCGGAGAGGGCGATGGCGAGGGCG